>JAGFPH010017538.1:0-15042 GCA_018207615.1 Philaenus spumarius | reverse complement strand
TTTTTTTTTTTTTTTTTTTTTTTTTTTTTTTGTAGATTTTGTCTCTATTGGTTGTTGATCTTCCGCTGGGCTTATTTACTTTGAGTCATATATGTGGCAGTTCTTGATGATCTATTTCTGTTGGTGTTGATCCTTACGAATTTTTGGTTTAGGTGAGGTATTATGATAGTTTGGTAATTTAGTTTTAGGTTTTTTGTTAGGTGAGGTTATTTTTAGAGTGAAGGTTAGGTAATGGTGTAAATTAGGTATTTAGGTATAGGTGTATAGGTATAGGTGTATAGGTTTTGATTTATTGTTGGTAATCTATTTGACTTATGAACTAGATTTTTCTCTTAAGACTATTGAATTTACTAAAGCTATCTTAAAATTAAATTACCAAAATTGTTCATCACCAATGACGCGACATGATTGAGATAAATTGAAGTTATATATTGTTAGGTTTTTTGGGTAAAGGATGGTTATAAGGTTATTGGGTTTTCGCGTTATATAATAAAAGCAAGTGCGGTGATTAGTGCAGAAGAAAAATTATAAAATTGGGTGTATACGCTAAAGTTAATTGATTTATAAGAAAGATGACCAAAAAATTATACAAACATTAAGACACAAACAAGAAAAAACACAAAAACCAATATATGGTTTAATTACTATTTAGGGCACAGTTTCGGCTGGTAGGCTGAAACTGGCGAAACGACAACCATTAATAAACACAAAAATGTTTATCATGAGACACAACAAAAATATCAATATATATATGGAATGGATAGAATATAGGAATTGGTATTAAAATGTACAAGTCGAGGCACGAAATTAAATATATTACCTTTGGCCTGCGCAAGATTAATTGAAAGAAATTGTTGTTTCCCTTTCTACATGGCATTTTTTGTAAACTTACGTCGTGTTATTCGTTGCTTACGTGGAATTCGACGCGTCGTCCTGGATTGGATTATCTCGCATCGATTGTTTCGCACGGTACGTTGTAGAGCACGACGTAATTGAGGGGTGGGTACGATTTATTTATTTATTTTTATTTATTTATTTATTTGTCACAAAACAGCACATACAGGACAGAATCCAATGCCAGATGACATGTCAAATGCAATGCAATACACAACATACCACAATTAATTATTAAATACACATACATTAAAAGACACATATAAAACATTCAACAATACAATATCAAAGTTTAAAAATACAACTATTATTATTATTTTTTTTACAGCAACTACACCTACAAAAATGCCACAGGCAAATCCGTTCATTTCTGAAACATAAACTCCCCTACTGAATAAAAACAGTTTTCCAACAGATATATTGATAACACCTTTTTAAATGTCTTTAAATTTTCAATTTGCTTGAAATTACTGGGTATTTTATTATATATTTCAATACATTTATAGTTTGGTGCTTTCTCAAACATTGTGGTCTTATGTAAAGGATATTCGAACAAAATTTTACTTCTTGTTGAATAGCCATGTTCAGTTTTATATTTTAGGAAATTAGAATAGTTTGCTTTGACAAAATACACTACATTCAATATATATATACAGGGCAGGGGCAGTATTCCATGCTTTTTAAAATGTGGTTTACATGAGTCGTAGCATTTTAGATTGAAAATTACCCTAATGATTTTTTTCTGTATTTGAAATACTCTTTTACTATTTATTGAATCCCCCCAAAATACAATTCCATAAGAGAGCCGGGAATAAACATAGGCATAGTACACCATCATGGTTGTATCTATATCGGTAACTCTCTTTATCGTAAGTATTACGAAATATGCTTTATTTAGCTTTCCAGTTAGGTCCAAAACATGGTTTTTCCAACGAGAGAGTATTATCCACTACCAACCCTAAAAATTTTACAGTGTTTGTGGGTGTAATTATAGTGTGCAAATATTCATCATTAACACAAGAAGATCTGATGTGATTTGAATGGAAGTTTATTATATGTGTTTTTTTAATATTTAAAAGAAGGCTATTTGCCTTAAACCAGCTATTCATTATACTAAAGTCAGTCTCTAAATCTACTTTTAATTGGTTTTTATTTGAATTTGTTATTGCCATAGTTGCATCATCAGCAAACAGAGTCAATTTAGAATGCCTAATATTTGGCGTAATATCATTGATGTATATGATAAATAATAAAGGACCCAATATTGAACCCTGTGGAACACCATTTATAATTTTTAAGTATTTATTATTTATGTTATTCTTTCCAACAATTACTCTTTGGAAACGGTTTGAGAGGAATGATGATAACCAATTTAATACTTTACCCTTAATTCCATAATAGGATAATTTCATTAGAAGTATATCATGGTTTACACAATCAAATGCCTTTGACAGATCCAGAAATGCACCAACTGCAAAATTTGATTTGTCCATTGCACAGGCTATATGCTCAATAAAACCAAATACAGCCTGTGCAGTGTTTTTATTCTTTCTAAAACCATATTGGTTCGAGCCAAGTATCTCATTTTCCTCAATGTACCCAATCAATCTGTTAAACATAACCTTTTCAAAAATTTTTGAAAAAACACTTAAAAGTGAAATAGGTCATTTCGTAATTAAGTTAATACTATGACGATTTCTTAAATACTAATTTCGTATATGTATATATAAATATATATAAAACTAACTTATAAACTAAGATAGACCAGAGTGGTAGATAGATAATAAAGAGAAGGTAGATAGTATAACAAAATGTTGTATGTTCTGATGTGGGTGGATAGATGATTTGGGATAAAAAAAATTTGATGTAAATATTGTTGTTGACTCTAAGTTAAGGAAGGTTTTGAAAGGATGCAAATATAAAGATTCTCTGGTAGTTGGCCTACTACTTTTTCCAAAGGTCGTCATCATTTCCAAATATCTCCGATGTAAAGCTCATAACAACTATTTGAGAATAAAAAAAAATTGATGCAATGAAGTTAATATTATATCCAATGAACAAAATTAAAAATAATAGTCTAAGAAAAGGAGCTGGTTACACACGGCGATACATATAAAAACGACTGGACGTTTGGTGAGACCTTATAAATGTAATGGGAAAAATTTTTTTTGATGGATCTGAAAAAAGGCTCTAATCATCGAATAGTTGTTACGTCATGTTTGGTAGAGGTAAGCCCTCGTAAGAGATTACCCAAGCCATACCTAATCGACCGAAAGAAACCATCGATAGATTAGAGGTGTGTGCTATTGTTATATAAGTTAGAAGAATGAAGTAGGAAGTAAGAAATAGCTTATAATCTAATATCACCGATCGGAGCCAGGTGTTCGGCAAAGGCAGGTCGGTACGATCGGGTTGATAATTAGACTGGGGGGGGGGGGGTAAGTACTGTTGGGTGTTTGATAAATAGCTTCTTATTTAACGCTAAGTATGGTATTCCATCTTATTTGGTTAAATAATATTTAAATTTTATTTAATAGTAGAACAGATTAATCCTTAATTGGGTTAATTATGGTATTTAGTTATAATTGGGTTTCGCATTAGAGATATTGATTTCTACACTGAATATACTGTATTGTGTTAATATCTACGATATTGTTGCGTGGATTTATTTCGGTATTGATTTGGTGGATTATAATTATTGTTGTATTGTCGGTAGTGTTGTGGTGTTCTCGGTGCTGTTGTTTGGTTCGGTGGGTGATTGAATGTTCGAAAAGATTGATAGTGATTTGGTTGGTTGTGAGAGTTAGGGGGTTGATGTGTGTTGCTATTGTTATTGTGCTGAGGATAAGTGCGTTCCAAGTGTGGTACTAGTTGTAACAATTCGTCAACGGTTGATGGCAAATCAACCGTTCCCAATCGAGCCATAGCTTGTGGGCACATGCCGGACAATATCAAGTGGACCTGGTCGAAAGGTGTAATTTCCGGTATTAATAAACTAGACATATCACGCACGGTTGTTATGAAATCAGCTAAGGGTTCATTTATTCTCTGTTGTCTGTATACTAAATCAGATATAACTGTATGCTTAATGTGGGGTGGGAATAAGGCGGTGACAATTGTTTTACAAAACTGATCTATGGTGGCGTTGGAATTTATAGCTTTTTCTAATAGTGAGGCTGGTAGGCCAGTTGTGATTGGTATAAGTTCTAAAAGGATTAATTTGTCAAGGTTGGGATATAGGTAAGCAGTACGTTTTATTTGGCATAACGCTCGTAGAGTCGCCTCAGAAGGGCGAGTATCGATTGTTTTTATTAATTTTATTATATTTAACGCTGATGAAGGGAGCGATACTGGCGATTTAGGTTTTACTAGGATTGGTTGTTGTACGATAGCATTTTGGTTATGTGTAGGTGTAGGTGTTGTTGGTAATGTCGGTTGGGAGTCATTAAAAAGATCGAGTTGTTCACGAATTAATCTGCGATTAAGTTCGAGAGTTACTTCTGGGGTTACTTGCCAAAAGGTTAGTAGTTGGTTAGCTTGGGCTGCTGTTAATTTGCTGATCCATTTGCGGTGTGGAGGTTTGATATTTAAAGGGAATGGGAAGGGTGTTGGAACGGTCAGATCCCAATTAATTTCATTGGCCATAGTTGTTTATTTGGGTTGTATACAAGTTTTATTAACTGTTGTGTTTTTTATGTTATGTAGATAATTTTTATTGTAATATAATATTGTTGGTTTAGGACGAAAACTATTTATTGAGATAAATTTGTTTTGAACTATTGTTTTATATAAAGTTTTTTCTGTAATTATTTAAAAGTTTGGCTTTATTTGTAATATTTAAAGATTTATTAAATATTGTAGGCTGTAATATTTATTTGATGAATTAGCTGCAATTCCGAGAGACGTAAATACCTAAAAATTATTAACTGAAAAAAAAATTTTCTGAAAGCAACAAAATACAAAAATAGACAATTATTTATTTGTAATCACCAGCTCAATCTGAAAATGGAAAGACCTGGTAAGCTTGTAGGAATTGAATTAATATGAAGGTAATAATTTGCAAAAGTAAAGATTGTATAGCAGTATAATACCTGTAAACAATAGATTATAAACACACAAAACAATTTACCTGCGTTCGGTTACTTATGTCGTAGCTCCAGATGTCCGGGACGTTTCAATACCTTGGTTAAATAATATGCTGTAAACAAGTTGTTTATGGGTAATAAGCTTAATAATAACTGTTGTAGCTTATTTATTGGTTAAATTGAACAATATTTAATGTGCATTTACTTTTGGTCAATTGTTAAGGTGTAACATAATTATAATTTTATTTGGAATTATTTTTGTTTAAAAATTATTGAATATTATTTGAAACTATTTTTGGAATGTTATTAATATTGAGGCTGTAAAATTATAATGATGTTATCATTGATTGAATTTATTGTACAAAATTATCTTATCTATAAGTAGAGAAGTAGGTTAAGTTTGGTTTAATTATTTCAAAATTATTTGAGATTAATTGAATTAGTCAATGTTTTTTGAAAGTACTGTAATTTGCTGTAATGTTGTAATACAGTTTTGATTTAAATGTCGGTGTTACAATTCAGTTGAATTAGAAATGAAATTTAGATTTCTAAAAAGGCAAAATAGTTAGGCTATATGTGTTTTGAGTATCTGAGTATAGGCGTAATGTGTGTATCATTTGTGTTGTAATGAAAATGCTGTTATGTTTGCAGGTTATAGGCCACTGTGTAGTACAAGCTATTGTATTAATGTTGCAACTACCAGGTGTAGGCCATATGTGGTCTGAAATGGCTAAAAGGTGTATATATTTTGAATAATTTATATAAAATTACGTCACCTGAAATACTATCAAACAGCATTGACAAAATTAGACTAGGCTTAAAAAATATTAAAACCTATTTTACCTATGAAACACTGAAATATGCAATGTAACTGGACCATATCACTAACACTGTGAAATATATAATATTTGGGTGGCCAAACTAAGAAAGAGTACTATCAGGTGTCAGTTGTATGACATAAACATGGTAGGCTATAAATTTGTATCATTAATGTGTGTTTTATCTTAAAGTATTGTAACAGTTGTAAAATATTGTTACTGTTACAATACTTTCAATGAAAAAAGGATTACTGTTTGAAAAATAGCAAGTAAATTATTATCCAGCACAATCACTGACAAAGAGACACAAAATTGGGTTGTTGTTGACAGATATAATATTTTAAGAGTGTCAGAGCTGAGTTATTTGTTGTAGGCCTACTATAAATTAATTATTTTGGTAGAAAAGTTTATAAAAGGCCAGGTTACGCATTCACTATGTGAACTTGGTGATTTAACAGACTAAATGTTGTAAGTAGCACTATATATGTGGGAAAATTATGTGTAATTATGGTGCAACCATGTATGCAGACTGGTGCAAGGCTAGGCTTAAGTATATTATGTTTATAAATTTTGCAGTGAAATTATATAGATTGGCATATTTAAGGTTTATTGGTTAGGGTGTTGTTATGTAATGAAACACAAGTACGTTTTACCAAAGGTGATCTTAAATTGGTTAGGCCTATTAAACAATATTGAGTGTCACTAGATGTTTATGTGTACATGAAACTTTCTTTGAGAGGTTAGGTCACTTAAAGTTCCTTTTGGTAGACTCTCAGTTCAGTAATTTAACTTCCAAATATGAATAAAATAAGGCACTGCTTATCATAATATAATAATAATAATTCATGTACTCACCAATAAAGCAGGAATCATAAACAAAAGAAAAACTATACCAACCTTATAACCAACACTAAATGGGACTAGGTGTAGAAATTAATAAAAGGCAAAATTCAACGGCAAACGTGTATAATTAATATCATAAAATTAGTTGATAAAATCTATTATTAAAAAGATTAGCTCGGTTAGTTGGTGACTAGCTTACACAAAATAAGAAACGTGGTTTTTACCGGCGGAAGTGATGACGTAATATAGGCAAAGTCGGACATGAATAAATTTGCTTTTTAGGGCTAAAATCGCTTCTGTTAGCATTTAATCCGGGACGCAATCTCGCTATGCTACGATTTAATCCGGGACGTCACTTCGCTCCTGCTACCATTTACTGCGGGACGTAACCTTGCTCGCTACCATTTACTGTACCAGTTATCCCTTTGATCGTATAGGGAATCGCTGGTCAGCGTGTATTTGCACCGACTTAGTAAAATTTTGGAAGACGTGACTGGAACTGTCGATGCAAATGGACGCTACCCATATACCCAGAGCAAATTAATTAATCATCAACCCTAATTTAACCGATTGCCCTTTGCCGTACCCTGCAAATCCGATTCTGCCAGCTTTTAACAAGCGCTTAATTAATTAATATAAATCTAAACTATTGCACTTTAACTTTAACTAAAACACTAGTCACCATTTGTCCACGATAGGCTTGTTACCGAACCGAACTTATCACCGCTTAATATTCATTACGAGTGCGCGATTTGTTATAATATCACGTTACGCGGTTACCGATTATAATAATAAATTAATTGGATTGCTTATGGCATATTAACAACGGATTAGAGTGAGAGTAGAACCTCGACGCCGACGGACGTTTTAACCTGCCGCTTACGTCTACTTGATGGGTCGGCGGTTGGCACTAGACTGGCCTCTAAGTTAAGGTCAAGTTGGAAGGTCAGTTCTGACGCGCATGCGCACAACTAGTCCAGTAGTCTGATAACTTTATGTAACGGAGTTCGACTCGTTACAAAACTATTCAATCGATTTCGAACAAATTTGCACCAGACATGTCAATTAGGCCTGTGTAGATTCACGAAAAAGGGTTTTGAACAATTTTGAAAAACAACCCTCTTTATGGCCAAAAAACCCCCAAAAATCAGTTATTATTATTATTATTAGCTAAACGAGAATTTTGAGAAATATGCGGTTTTTTGCATACGGTAGGATACATTAAAGGCTACAAATAAGCCAAATTTTATTAAAATCGTTAGAGCCGTTTTTTTTATAAAAAAATAATAACTGGTTTTTTGGGGGCTTTTTTTACCAAAAAGGGGTTGTTTTTCAATTTTTTCAAAACCGTTTTTCGTGCATGTATACAGGCCTACTTAACATGTCTGGTGTAAATTTGATTGAAATCGATCAAATAGTGTTCGCTTTAGCTTTGTATACATACAGACATATATACAGACATACAGACAGACATTTTGTAAAAACCACTTTTTTTTACTCAGAGGGTCCCAAAACGGATATTTCCACAAAAATCTCAACATCGATTTTTTTTGCGATCACTATACTTTCTCTATACAGTATAGTGAGAAAGTAAAAGGACAGGAGCTGTGCTCTGGCTGAAATTAAGCCTTGTATTACACTGTTTAAAGTTAGCAGCTAAGTCGATCTGTAAGGACGACGAGTAGCAGTTTCCCATTACCTATTCGTTCAATTTACAATACTGGACACTTTCACTAATTCAAGCTCGTTTCATCTGTGCAAAATGTATTGTATCTGTGATATTCAGCTTACTGTAAGGGAGAGAGTTTGAAGAAATACATTTTTTTGTAATGTTAGATCTAAAGGGCTGAAAGAGTAACTACCCACAGCTCCACAACGGAGCATATTTCTCTGAAAGTTGTATACAACTAAAAATAAAAACCCTTAAGAAGTCTAGCTTCCCGTGATATTGATCTGTCCAAATAGGCCGTAAGGGAGCCAAGGGAGGGGCGCCATCACGTGGCGCCATTCACCCTTGATAATTGTAACAGAATGGGAAGAGGGTCATTCAATGGAAGAAAAGTTTGATCGTCGAAACAATTTGAACATATTTTGTACAGTTGATTGTTCGAACATTTGTCATCGTTTGTGCCGTGTAGAAAATAATACACTACGATTCGAAAGTAATAAATCAACTCTCTTTGATAAAATATAACCTAAAGATAAAACGTGGAAACTAAAGCCTGTAGGAATAGAACAACGCTTATAGTTTTAGGATTAGAATAACCTAAAAATAATCCGACCACGCAGCTGTACCGCTGACGTGAGTTGAGCAAATTTCCAAAATTAAGTTCATAGGCCTATGTTTTAGGGTTTCAACCAACAATTTGGAAAATATTTCTATTCAAGACGGTGCTGAATAGCTGCAAAATGGTTCGCATGCCATTCTGCAAATTGGGAGTATCTTCAATACACAAAGCATTGCGTGCTTCACACGCCATTCCGCATATTGGGAGTATCTTCAATACACAATGCATTGCGTGCTTCGTACGTCAACCCCCGTATTGGGAGTATCTTCAATACACAATGTATTGCGTGTTTCGCACGCCAACTCCACGGTAGAATCCACCACATGGCTTTGAACCGTGTACTTCTACGGTATTGTAGATCGATTTTGGAGGAAACAAGTGAGCTATAAGGTCGCTTAAAAACAAAATGTGCAGAATAACATCCTACATTTAAATTTGTAGAAAAAACTCTACAAAAATTCATACTCGTAAGAAAAATCTCAAAAAATAGTTACTTCTGGTCAAAAAATGAGCTTCCGGTTGTTGGATTTTTTTGGCTAACGAACCCGTCCGAGCAACGTAGACAACCAACATGTGTACCAAATTTATATAAAATCGGACTTAAAATGCGGTCGTTAGAGTGCGCACACTTATATAGGCTTTCATACATACATTTTAATGACACTCCAAACGTGTTCTGGGGACCATGATCGGTGCTCATTTGCTACTCCCGACCTTGGGTCTTACCATAAGGGCCACTGAAATAGCTCATTTTTCCTATGGAAATTCGCTAATAAGAGAAAGGTACAAAGTATGGGACATTTTTTCTATGTGATGGCGTTTGACCTTGAGCGTGCAGTCAGTTTTCTACTCACTCTAGTGGTGGGGGTAAACGATGAGATTCGCTAATACATACTGCAGGCTCTCATCTGGTCTGCTCCAGTAAAAGAGAAAGCAACCGGCGACTCCAGCGCTTCCCCCTATAGCCGTATCTAAACAGTGCAATTTCTTGCAGCTGAGCGCTTTGACATTGCCTCATTTCAAACCATTTTATAAATCCATCTTTTATAATTGAGTGCTGAAAAAAACCTGAATATTCTTTATAAATGGCGGATCCGGCTTGCGGTTCACTTTTAATTATACATATTTTGTTGTGTAAGGCAAAAAGTTCAAACTTGGTACTTAAAAAATTTCCATTACATGACAAATTACCGAGATTACAAAAAATAAATAAACGGTACCAGAAACTGGCACATACCTTCTCACAAACATATTTAAATTATTAAACACGTTCACTGCTAAGTCGCACATTGAGCTTAACACTGAACACTGAGAATTGGCCGACGCACAGTGCATTGCACACCAACCCCCGTATTGGGAGTATTTTCAATACACAATGCATTGCGTACTTCGCACGCCAACAAGCATATTGTAAATATTATCAATACACAGTGCATTGCGTGCTTCACAATGTCCCAGCCGTGACTTCATAATTGTATTAAAGTAGGAGATGGGATGGTAAATGAAAGTAGGAGAGTAAATAATAAATGTTATTATTATTCCCTAAAGTGAAAAATATTCGATCGATTTCAAACAAATTTGCACCAAACGCGTCAATTGGGCCTGTATAGATGCACGAGAAAAGGTTTTGAAAATTTTTGAAAAACAACCCCCTTTATGGCAAAAAACCCCAAAATCAGTTATTATTATTATTAGCTAAACGAGAAATTTTACAAAGTTGTGGTTTTTTGTATATATGGTAGGGTACATTAAAGGCTACAAATAAGCCAAATTTTATCAAAATCGTTAGAGTCGTTTTTTACAAAAAAAAAAAATAATAACTGAATTTTTGGGGGGTTTTTTTGCCAAAAAGGGGGTTGTTTTTCAAAATTTTCAAAACCGTTGTTCGTGCATCTATACAGGCCTACTTGACATGGTTGGTGCACATTTGTTTGAAATCGATCGAATAGTTTCTGCTCTAGCTTTGTATACATACAGACATACAGATAGACATTTTGTAAAACCCCTTTTTGGACTCAGGGGGTCCCAAAACGGATATTTCCACACAAATCTCAACATCGATTTTTTTTGCGATTACTATACTTTCTCTATACTATAGTATAGTGAGAACGTAAAATGAAACGTAAATCGGATGCGTATTGTGACTGTGGTTAAAATGAGACCTTGCAAAGAATTTTATGTTAAAAATAAACGAAATAAATGGGTTTAAATGTAACATTGCTCTTACGGTATAAACTATGGCAGACCCTATGGCAGCGGCCTACACACACATGGGATCCAAGTTCGAGGCCGTGGCTGTCTACACACATGAGAGGGAAATGCCAACTATAGTTCGTTCAAAACGCCAGTTCCTTTCTGAGCATAGGCGTAACCAGGACGACCATATGGGGGGGTTAAACAACGGGGGGGGGGGATTTCACCAAAAACCGGCAAATAGCTCGTTTCGTGAGATCACTCCGGGCTACGACAATACATTTGTAACGAGTGATTGTATCGAATATTTGACCCACTAAAAATCTTCCAATCTCAAAAAGACAAACACCACTGGAAAGGTAATGTTTCAAACTGTAATTTTCGTATTTACAATTTCTTTCTAAAAAGGAAATTTACATACGTAACCATCGTTTTAGTTTTGAGTTTTCTAAAAGCAAATGTCACGCGAATGAAATACGCCGAAATGACCGTTAATTTCCAGATCTATACCCCCCCCCCCCTTCAGCCCGGCCAGTATTTTTTCTGAGTTATACCTATATACTGATGGATGCATCACACTTTCCCCTATCTAAAACTGCCATCCAATCGAAACTCTGACAAATAGTTCTTAAGTTGTGGGGCGTTTTGTAGGCCCTTGTAATTGGTCAGTTTTCCAACCAATAAACAGCCTTACTAATTAATTACACGTGATATCTGTGTGATAGAAGTATATTTTTAGACATATTTTGATATGTATGTGTAGAGAATGCTTCAAGCTAATATTTCCTGTGAACCAAATATGTTTTGCTCGAAAAGTTTGTTACCTATGAGTGTGGGAATGAGATTGACGTTCTCAAACCAAGGCTGTAATTTCAATTAACGGTTATTTCCCATACAGTTTCATATCCGACCTTTGTATACCAAACATGAGTGGGATGTTTCTATATTTCTCCTCGCTTTTGTTATTCAAATAATTCTAAGTCAAACACTTTTATGAAAAGATAATTTACAAGTATACAGTTCAATTCTTTGTTTTATTCTCTACACTTTGTTATAATAATATTTCATTTTTGGGCAAAGTATATTATATTCCTGTTTCAAACTTGGCATAGTTTTGATAGCAGTCTTGTAGTACGAACATAAAAACTGGTGTTTTCAAAATAAGAAATTTGAAATTGATAAATATTTTTATACAGTTCTATTTAGAACTAAATTACAAAACTTTTTTTTAAATTTATGGAAAAAATTTTTAAAAAATGTTTACTACTTTTTAAGTAGATTAAAGTTGACTTTTACCTTTCGTAACTGAACATTTTTTGCTTCTTGAGCTAATAACTTTGTAAATTTTGCATCTATCATTTTTTTACTCGCATATATAAGCATATATAAATTCTTTGAACCTTTCTGTACAAAACTTTTGGATTATGGTTCATTTACTATTTTTGGCGAATTTTTGAAAAAATGCTTGCAAACGCCGAAAAATCCATTTTTGTTAACATTGCCGGTTCTAGGCTTAAATTAAGATGCAAAATAACACGTTTTAGGCTTCCCAAAAGTACTTTAAAACGATATAGGTATGTATAATTTTCCACTTTTAATTGTGATTCATGCCTACTTTAGAATAATTTAGAATAGCAACCATGACTCATCCCCCGCCAAATATTTCCGTGCGATGCCTCTAACCTCATAGGCTTGGAACACACGGCGTTTTTTTTTACCGACTGTGGATTAGTTACCGTCCCCGCTCATAAAAAGCCTCATTGAGATTCATTAAACTGAAGTGTCCAGTTCATTAATCACGAAGTGTGTTATGTAATATATTATTTCTTTTAATGTTTTATTGATATGAACAGAGAGCAACTCTCGCTTTATTGTTATTCTATCACCGGTTGAAATGGAAGCAAAAAAATATACTTATTTTCGTTCGTCAAATCAATAAATAAAAGAAGAAAAGATTTTGGAGCATTCTACACTGTGTTTCCCGATTTGAAGAACTAGAAGAAACATTTTTCAATTATTTAAGAATGTCGGTTTCGTCATTTAACGAACTGCACACGCGGCTGAAGGATAGTATTCTACGAAAAAAAACTAAAATAAAGAAAATTGGCGTGAATTTGGTCATATTCGCCACTGTTCCGGCGGAGAGATGGCAAATCCAGCGATTGTAATAGCAGCGAGCGACTGCACAGCTACCGTCAGCGGCAAATAAACAAATCGTTTATTTTTCCGACGAATGTGTATGCTCTAATACTCTCCTTCGCACCACTGTTGATATGACGGCGACGACAAATAATCTGTGGCGGAAAACGCCGTGTGCTGCCTTTAGAACACTATACTTTGACACACTACACGAAATTGTATTTATGATTCATAAAGTAACAGAAATAAAAACCTAAATTTTTAGCTATAAACTTTTAGTGTTATTTAAAAAAAAACAATCAGTTAATATTATATGTGAATGCTATGTAGCCTATATCTAAATGTAAGCACCCCACTTAGTAAACTAAAAAGTTATTAAAGAAATTGAAATGCTATTTTAGCACAAATGTTTTACTTACCTTGGCTTGAAGAAGTATTTATTGTAATTTAGTGTACAGTCTTCAGTTTGTAAAATATTTGTTGTTATTTTCAATGTGTATTTATTTATAAGTTTTTGCATATTTTCCTAAACTGTTGATAAAGTTTTTAATAAACGGCCTGTAAAATAATAGTTAACTTATTTGTGGTATGGTTTTCAGATAGAAACAAAATTTCTTTTGGGTAATTTTACATATTGATGTTTTTGCTGAATAAATTAGATGAGACAATATTGTTTTTCAAACAAAACACATCGTGTTTGATATCATTCCTCCTATTTTTTAACTTACTCATAAATTATACTATATGTAGAATTACAAATTATGAGTCGGATAAAAAAGTTAATGAATGTATTAGAAGTACAGTACTAGTAGGTAGAGGAACTGCGAGAGCAGGGTGATTACACGGGTCAAACCCAGGTAGCTGGCTGGCCCGACAGCCAACTTACAGTTTGTATGCAGAGTATAATAATGTCAACGCTACGCGATTCTTATGGACGAACCTAAATTTTGTAAGCATTCTCCCCCTCCTATCATTTTCTATTACGGCTGAAGGCCAGGCAGTGTAGAGAGCGACTCTGGTGCTTACTTTGGAAACTAAAAGGCGGTTTTCAAATCAAGTCCTCCGGCCTCTTAATACACTACACTGCATCTATATAAAATAAAGTGTCAGTGCCCAATTCAACCAAAGATAATGTCAGCAATATATTGATAATTTATTGTAGCTTAACATTTGCATAGGTGTTGAAAACAAGTTAGGTATTTTAATATAAACAAAGTCCGAAATATTTTTTCAATGGGAGGGTTATAACCCCCAAACCCTCCCCCCTGGTTACGCCTATGTTTCTGAGTGCAGCCGATATGAGTTGTTCGAAGGCTGCAGCTGCTATCATTGTTTTGGATGAGTTGGTTGTCTTTTTAAAAGAAAACAGAAGAAGGACCAAGCAGTGGTCACGCATTAATCTGTTGAATCATCTCAGGGAAAGCAATGTGAAGGACTATCAAACATTTTTAAGAATTACTGAGGTCGAATTCAATTATTTATTGGAAATTGTGAGACCCAATATATCAAAGCAAGATTCTCACATGAGAAAATCAACATTGCTTCGTTGCTACACTTCGCTACTTGGAGAAACAGAAGACCTGAAATTTTCGTATGCCATTTCATGGGCGCCCATATGATATTTCCTAGGGGAGGGGGGAGGGGCTAAACCGGGATGGGGCCCAACACGTTCACTGCTAAAGACGCACATGTGAGCTTGTCACTGAACACTATGAGAAGCGGCCGACGTTCAGTGCTTCACACGCCAACCCCCGTATTGGGAGTATTTTTAATACACAATGC
>JAGFPH010017536.1:7472-17532 GCA_018207615.1 Philaenus spumarius | reverse complement strand
ATTACGCCAGAAATAGGCGTTTTTGCATTTTTCCTTGCGTTTTCAATGCGTTTTTCATCATCCTCAAATTACGCCCGAACGGATTGGAATGAAATTTGGTATGTAGCTTCCTCTAGGGCCTTAGGCGCTCTCTAGAAAGGATATGAAAAATTTCGAAATTTAGGAGGGGTTTGGGGGATCAAAGTTACTAAAATCATAATTTCAGATATTTTATTATTATGACAATAGTGCTTTTATTATTTAAGATCTATATATATAAAAGCCAAATACCACTCACTAACTGAACACTTCAAAAGATTACAATTACGTTAAAAAGACTGAAAATACTAACCACCACGGGCAACGCCGTACGTGTCAGCTAGTATATATATAAACGAAATACCACTCACACACTCATCACGATTTTTCAAAAACTACCGAACGGATTGAAATGAAATTTGGTATGTAGCTTCCTCTAGGGTCATAGGTGCTCACTAAGAAAGGGTTTGAAAAAATTCAAAATTTTAGGGGGGGTTTGAGGAGATCAAAGTTATTAAAAAACGATTTCTTCAAAACTACCGAACGGATTGGAATGAAATTTGCTATGTAGCTTCCTCTAGGGCCATAGGCGCTCGTTAAGAAAGGGTTTCAAAAATTCAAAATTTTAGGGGGGTATGGGGGGATCAAAGTAAGTAAAAATCCAGATTTCTCCAAAACTACAGAACGGATTGGAACGCAATTTGGTATGTAGCTTCCTCTAGGGCCATAGGTGCTCACTAAGAAAGGGTTTAAAAAAATCGAAATCTTAGGGGGAGTGTGGGGGTCAAAGTTACTAAATCACGATCATTTGTCGCATTTATTTCACCAAATGCAATGTTCGTTGTTACTTTCTCACTATACTATAGTATAGAGAAAGTAGCCTATAGTGATCGCAAAAAAAAAATTTATGTTGAGATTTTTGTGGAAATATCCGTTTTGGGACCCTTTGAGTCCAAAAAAGTGGGTTTTACAAAATTTCTGTCTGTATGTCTGTCTGTATGTCTGTATGTCTGTACAAAGCTAGAGCGAAAACTATTCGATCGATTTCAAACAAATTTGCACCGGACATGTCATGTTAGCCTGTATAGATGCACGAAAACAATTTTGAAAAATTTTGAAAAAATCTATTATTATTTTTTATAAAAAAACGGCTCTAACGATTTTGATAAAATTTGGCTTATTTGTAGCAATTAATGTACCCTACCATGTACAAAAAACCGCATATTTCTAAAACTTCTCGTTTAGCTAATAATAATAACTGATTTTGGGGGGGTTTTGGCAAATTTGTTTGAAATCGATCGAATAGTTTTCTCTCTAGATAATAATAATATTTATTAGTTAATCTCCTACTAATAAATCACCTCTCCTACCCCACATACAATTATGAAGTCACAGTGAATCTGTTTAACAATTTAAATGTGTTTGTGAGAAAGTATGTGCCAGTTCCTAGTACCTTTTTTTTTGTGTTTGCTTTTTGTTTGTTAATCTAACCTGAAAAGACTTTTGGCTGTGAATAGTAATAAAATGGTTCTAATCTTACCAAGTTGTTGATATGGCAATGATCTATGGTGTTTTGCTGAACCTTTAATCTGAACAGATGTTTTCATCTGATGTAGGGATGAGAATGAACACCGAATGTTCGCTTTAAAACACAAATTTGGCAAAACTCCTTTCTTAGTGTTCGTCGACGACACCATAAGAATATAGTCCTACCTTAAAATTTTCGCATTTGTATTTTAAGTAGTAGTTTGGAGTCGCTTAGATGTAACAGTTTTTTCACTGTATATACAACGCAAAGCCTCTACCATACCTATTATAATTTTTTTTCTGGTGTTTAAGATGGGTAAATATGTTGCCCCCTTCTTAAATGGGGCAACTTTAATTTTTGAACAACCCCTACTTGTGACATATCATTGGAAAGCCCTTTAAAAAACATAACTTCCTGTGGTATGAAAATAAAACTCATATATATACTCGTTCGCTAGGCTCAAAAATGTTATTCAGTAACTGTTAAAATTTTATATTATTTAAAAGACGTACATATATATAGACTATCCAAAATTTGTTCTTGGGACAGTTTTCCATTTTTATGAGAACCTTAGAAAACCCCTACCACAGAAATCCATGTGTTTCCATTGCAAACTGTTGAGTGGGGGTGGTAAAGGGGGGACGGGGGGGGGGGAGGATTCAGATTTTGTAAATAGGGTTCCTATGGTTCCATCTAACGTGGAATAACAGTCTCAAGATCATATTTTCCATATCTCCTTAAGTCTTATAAATAATACTAGTAGCCCAGTCGGTATAGGTTACAACTACCAGTAATTTGCAATACGGCTGAATGTTTTTTTATAAGTACATTAAATTATGTAGATTAACATAAAAAAAGTTTACCAGTCTATCGATTTCCCAAAGTAGAAAAAAATCGATTATCATTTCTTTTTTCGATTATCCTTAATATTTCGAGCTGGGATGAAGATGGAGGAAAATAAAATATACCGCCGTGTAGGGGAGGTATTTTTCAACAAAAAAGGTCATATGTATTTATTTCGTCCGAGCAATGGTTTGTCTGGAAAAAATTCGATAATGCAGGTATGTATTTTGCAGCAGGGGAAATCACTAAAAGGGGACATTTTATTCATATATGAAGCGTTGGTTCATTCTAAATTAGCCGAATTGTAATATATCGAATTGAAACTTGACATAGGAGTTAAAATATATATTTTAAACATTTATGCTGAGTCTCAGCTTGTTATCTTGAAAATTACCCGATCTAGGAGTCGATTTCGATTATCGATTTTAGGAGTACCGGACTCACGAACTAATTTCAATCTATTCCAGTTTCGTCAATTTTTGGAATATCAACATCAAATTTGTTTTACAAGTTGAGTACACCAGTATAAATATTCTTAGTAAGTATGAAAGATTTTTTTAATGTTATTTTTAAAAACGAGGCGCTTGAAAATGGTCTTCTGTTTTACCTATCTTGTTTTAACTATAACACCTTTGGATTCAACGACTCCATTTTCGACATTTTTGAACTTATCGATTTAAAAATTGGTACAGAAGTTACAAACACAATTGTTTTTTGCTACACTTATTTTAAAAACTATATTTAAAAAATTTACTAATCTTCAGCCGATTAACTCAAGCGTTTTGATGAAAAATCTAAAAAGGTCTAAAATTATACTTTTTTAAGTTACTTGTGCTTTGAAAATTAAATAATAAAAAAGGTTTATACTCCTTGATCTTGTTTGAATCCATATATTTAACTTGTAAAAAAACTTTCAGGTTGATATTTTGAAAATTTTCTAAACTGGAGCTGTTTAAAATGAATTGGTGGGTCCCGTACTCCTAAAAATCGAGAAACCCATTAATAAGTCCAGTGGCTCTAGATCGGGTAATTTTCAAGATAACAAGCTGAGACTCAGCATAAATGTTTAAAATATATATTTTAACTCCTATGTCAAGTTTTAATTCGATATATTAAAATTCGGCCAATTTAGAATGAGCCAACGCTTCATATATGAATAAGATGTCCCCTTTTAGTGATTTCCCCTGCTGCAAAATACATACCTGCATTATCGATTTTTTTCCAGACAAACCATTGCTCGGGCGAAATAAATACATATGACCTTTTTTGTTGAAAATACCTCCCCTACACGGTGGTATTTTTTATTTTCCTCTATCTTCATCCCAGCTCGAAATATTACGGATAATCGAAAAAAAAATGATAGTCGATTTTTTTTTTCGACTTTGGGAAATCGATAGACTGGTAAACTTTTTTTTATGTTAATCTACATACTTTAATGTACTTATAAAAAAAATTCAGCCGTATTGCAAATTACTGGTACTTTTGGTCTAAATTGACCTTTACCGACTGGCCTATAGGTTAAATCCCTGCGTGCGACAATCCCAACCTTTATACACATAATCGTGTAATGTTTTCTTTATAATATGGGTGTAGGATTAATAATAACCCAAAAGCTAAGATGGTAAATAACGTCAAATGTTCAAATCAAATTATTTCGTAAATTTTATAAAAGCTAATGAAGGTTAAAAGAACCAGCAAGGATCGGGTCTACACTAATAAAAACCTAACCTAAAAGTTAGAAATACAAATAATTGCTTCAAAGTTTGAAATCCAGTGTTGATGGAAATATTAGAGCAAACAGTTGTTTTATCTGCAATTTTATTCAATTGGTTGCTATGGTAATGAGTGCGTAAATACATTAAAAAAATATGTGTTGGTTCATCAGTCTAGGCCTAACCTAAGAATTTTTCCCGACTAAATTTACAAATATTGAAATAAAAAATGTTTTTATCAAAACGAATTATAGCCTATGTCACTCAGGGATAGTGAAACTTTTTATTAGTAAAACTATTTTTTCAATCGGTTAAGTAGTTCCAGAGACTACCCCCCCCCCCCCCCTACATACACACAAACAAACAAGTAAACAAATGAATGTTTCCTCTTTATAGCAAAAAGCTTCACTATCCCTGATTAACATAGGCTATAATTCATTTTGATAAAAACATTGTTTAGGCCTATTTCAATATTTGTAAATTCAGTCAGAAAAAATTCTTAGGTTAGGCCTTAGACTGATGAATTTACCATAGCAACCAATTGAATAAAATAACAGATAAAACAGTTGTTTGCTCTAATATTTCCATTAACAGCTGATTTCAAACTTTGAAGCAACTGTTTGTATTTCTAACTTTTAGGTTAGGTTTTTATTTTAAAGTGTAGACCTGAGACTTGCTGGTTCTTTTAACCTTTATTATAAATGCTGTTGTAAAATATACGAAATAATTTGATTTGCACATTCAACATTGGCCTATTTACTTAGCTTTGGGGTTATTATTAATCCTACATCTTTATTATTAAGAAAACATAACATGATTACGTGCATAGAAGGTTCGAAATGGGTTGGCGTGCGGAGCACGCAGGTGTTTCCCCTAGTAATAGATATGGTAGATTTTACGTTAATATAGTAATCCATTTAAATTATATCGAGGTGTATCACGACTTATTTTACACCCTGTATAAGTTACTCGCAAAGAATTCAATTTTTGCCTCTCATTATCAAAAACAACTGAAGTCGACGCCCTTCACGCAGCATAAACAAATCCGTTATCCAACTAACGTAGTTTGCGTGTGCGTAAAGAAATTCTTTCTTGCGTTTATTTTAAAACATCAACTTTACCACCAACTGATGTTCAAACAATGCGGAACAGGTGGAATAATAATACAAGAACATGAGGTTGGTACACCTGTCATTTCGTACTGTTTAGTCTGCCCGCACAGGTTGAATAACATTAAAATATAATTAACGTTCAAAGATTAACGCACAGATAAGTCAAACGTAATTTGGAAAGATCATGTTTGAGTAAACTAAAATTCTCACGATGAAATTCGCGAGTCCGCTTATCGCAGTGTTACCAACATTTGCATATCGTAATAATCAGGAAGCGAGATAAAAAAACATCAACAGAGATATTACGCTTTAATAATATGCCTAAATGATTTCTATCTTTCCGACCCCAAGCAATGCGTGAAATGATGGGAGCCGGGCGCTACGGCATTGTTATGATAAGGCGACAGGTGGTTGGTGGGATTAGAGCTGTCACGTGACCGGGCCGGGCGTTTGCCATTGGTGCGAGTGTCACTGGACTGTTGTAAACATACACCAAATTTAGTCAGTGTTGTGTGTTGTGAAAAACTGTGGCGTGCTCGGTTTTTAAGGAAATGTGCTGTTTACGGAAACAATTTTGTTTTGTTTACAATCAAGCATTATGGATATTTTAACGGCATCTACTGTGTTATATTTAGCTCTAAAGAAGCACAATTATTACAGTGAATATTTTGCTTACGTTTATCTAGTGTTTTTAATTCGTTAAGTCTGAAATAATTACCTTTTTTCAGAAAAACTGTGAACATTAAATTTTTTGTAATGTAAACATACTATTATAAACTATTACCACGATAAAAAATTAAGAGTGCCAATTAAATCGTTTTTCTGTCTTCGTTTTGAAAGCTACAATTTTGTCCAAAAGTTATTATATTCAAAAGAAATACGTAACAAACAATCGCGACAATTTGTAGGCAAAAGCCTATTATTTTAGACATTTTGACATTTGTGTCGTAAAAGTGAAGAAAACAACAAGAAGGCCTAGGGCCTATTACCGAATAATAAAATAACTTAATTAATTAAACATTTGTTTAGTTTTAATTCAAGGCCTACCTTTAAATAAGTTTATGAGTACATTATAATAACAAAATTATTGCCATACAATTGACAAAATAGGCCTACAAACTTAAAACAGTGTAACCTCAACTAGTGCAGACTTTTCTTCATATAGGCCTACGTGTTGTGATATGTTTAATGAATAATTTTAGGTTATGTTGCTCTTCAATCTGAAATTATAAATTTATGTTAGCATTTTAAGCAAAACTATTACGGCCTATACGTAATTGCACTAATAAATTCGCTTTTTAATCAACTACCGTCAATCTACACCGTTGCATATTGGGTTATTAACTTGAAGTGATAACGCATATTGATTTCACAGCTGTGCCATGTCCATCAGACGTCACCGCTAGGCCTAATGTAAACCAGAGTAACATGATACAGTTGACCAAAACCGCGGCGATCTGCCTGTGCCTGGGAGGTCTTCTTATAATACAGGTAATTTATTGAACATGTGATACTTATCTAATATTCATACAAAGTAGGCTATAGTGAAAGGTGATTGTTTAAAAAAATATGTAGAGTTAATTGACGCGGAAATAGCCTATCAGTTTTCTGTTCTTAGGTTATATAATATACCATATAGGTCGACTTTTTGTAATATCACCTAAATTGTCCTTTGTCTCAGAGTATGAGCCGGTATTTATGAAATTTAGGAGACGTAAACTTTTTAGACTGCTTGCTGTAAATCAAAAATTGTAAATCGGAATTAAGTTACCCTACTTATAGTGAGGTTACAATTTTAAATTATTGTGATCTAGATTTCCTTTTTAGCGAATTTCCATAGGAAATATGAGCTATTGCAGTGACCTTTATGGTGAGACCCAAGGTCGGGAGTAGTAAATGAGCACCGATCGTGGTCTCCAGAACACGTTTTCGGGTGTCATTAAAAACTTTATTTATATATTTAATTTATACATGTGTTCACACTCTAATGGCCGCAGTTTAAGTCCGATTTGGTCCAAATTTAACACAGGTTGGTCTAAATCAGCGACCACAGAATTAAATAGACTGGACAAGTCGAACGCAAGAGTGAAGCCAGTTTTAGAGTCAAATACTCAAATACAATATGGCGGGTGCAAGTCGCGAAACGAAGCTCGTGTTCTAACTGTTGGATGATAGAAACTACAATAGCTGTTTTTTTCCAAAAATACTTTTCGGAAAGTTTAGCTTTTCAGCTACATTTCTCTCCCTTACATGACGCACCTGTCCTAAAAACAAATTTTTTTTCTCGCAATGCAACTTTTTGATGTCACGATTTAAAAAGTATAACAACGTTTTTATTTTATTCGATTTTCAAAGTGCCAAAACATTTTTATTTTCAAATTCTGAACACACTATTAGCGTCCCTCACTATTAAACTGTAAATTTGTAAAATTTCTAAGATTTTCGAGAATTTTCAGCTATTGAAACCACGGTGTAAATGAATAGGGCGCACTGAAAATTTCACTCCTCTCTAGGCCCGCTCGACGTTTCTATCCTCACACAAGATGGCCGACCTAGCTTCAATTCCCACAATGTACAGGCTTATGGCATGACCACTGACCAGTGACCAATCTATTTAACTCTGTGGTCGCTGGTCTAAATGGCTCAAACGCGTTTATTAGCCAAAAAAACTCGAAAAAACAGAAGTACTTTTTTACAGGAAGTAGTTTTTAGCGATTTTTCGTAATAAAATTAAAATTGTTTGGGGTTTTATGTAAAAATTAAAATATATTAGATTATTCTACACATTTGATATTTTAACACAATCTTATAGATCGTTTGGACCCGTACGGCGTTGCCCGTGGTGGTAGGTATTTTCAGTCTTTTTAACGTAATGGTATTCTTTTTAAGTGTTCAGTCAGTGAGTGGTATTTGGCTTTTATATATATAGATCTTAGATAATAAAAGCACTATTGTCATAATAATAAAAGATCTGAAATTATGATTTTAGTTAACTTCGATCCCCCCAAACCCCTCCTAAAATTTTTGAAATTTTTCATACCCTTTCTTAGTGAGCACCTTGGCCCTAGAGGAAGCTACATACCAAATTTTATTCCAATCCGTTCGGTAGTTTTGAAGAAATCGTGATTTAATAACTTTGATCCCCCCAAATCCCCCTCCTAAAATTTCGAATTTTTTGAAACCCTTTCTTTGCGAGTGCCTATGGCCCTAGAGGAAGCTACTTACCAAATTTCATTCCAATCTGTTCGGTAATTTTGGAGAAATCGTGATTTAGTAATTTTTACCACCCAAACCCCCCTAAAATTTCCATTTTTTAAAACCCATTTTTAGTGAACACTTATGGCCCTAGAGGAAGCTACATACCAAATGTCATTCCAATCCGTTCGGTAGTTTTTGAGAAATCGTGATGAGTGAGTCAGTGAGTGAGTGGTATTTCGCTTTTATATATATAGATAATGTATATACAGGGTGGAGAAAAAGTCTGGAAACGGATTAATATTTTTTCGTATACTGTATAAAGAAAATTTGAAGGTAGGAAAATGAGATTAAGCAACCTACTCTTTGTAAAAATACTATTTTATTATGATTTCAAAATATTTATCCGTCATTTGGAAAGTAACTTTGTTTTGTTTTTTTTTTAATTGGAAAGGTGTTCATGTGATACATCATTTCGATGTAGAATTTCAAGAGAAAAATAAACGAGGAAATTTGCACATCCATATCTTTAGCCGATTAAAAATGGTAACCAAAAAACAACGAAATCGTTTTTTCCTATTTTGCCCCATTTTGCTGTACTATTTTTCTTTATTTATATCTCTCAATCACTCACTTTCCATTCATACCTCATTGTTCAGTCTGTTCTGTGGCTCCCAGTCGTCCCAAGTTGTCCGGGGGATTATTGCCAGCAATTGCTGTTTTCCACATTCTCTTAATTTTTAGGCACACCGTAGCAGTTTTGTCCAAATATACCTGTTCTAAGTTTATTATGCAGCAGTTAAATTAAATAAGCTTTCAAACGATATATGGCACACAACGATACTTCGTTGAACTACTCGAAATCAATTTTGAAAAAGTCAAAATGGCTGTAACTCAAAAACTTTAAATACTCCCAAATATCGTTGTGTAGCATATCGTTTGAAAGCTTATATTTAATTCTAAATCCAAAAAGAACAATAATTAGTCCTATTACAAAAAGAAAAATAGTACAGCAAAATGGGGCAAAATAGGAAAAACCGATTTCGTTGTTTTTTGGTTATCATTTTTAATCGGCTAAAGATATGGATGTGCAAATTTCCTCGTTTATTTTTCTCTTGAAATTCTACATCGAAATGATGTATCACATGACCACCTTTCCATAAAAAAAAAAACAAAGTTACTTTCAAAATGACGGATAAATATTATTAAATCATAATAAAATAGTATTTTTACAAAGAGTAGGTTCCTTAATCACATTTTCCTACCTTTAAATTTTCTTTATACAGTATAGGAAAAAATATAAATCCGTTTCCAGACTTTTTCTTCACCCTGTATATATTGTGTGGGAAAGCTTATGTTATTCTGAATCAAAAAAGAAGAATAATTAATATTTTACTTTCTCCACCCTATACGTAGTATATGGAGAAAGTATTGTTTTCGTAAAAATGTTCGAATTTGAATTTTCAGTTGAATTATCTGTTTTGGCGCTCCCAGAACCCCAAAAAATTGTTTAGTGCAATTATCTGTGTTGGTGCTCCCTGAACCCAAAAATATTTTTAGTGGAATTTTTTGTTTTGGTGCTCCCTGAACCCAAAAAAGTGTTTTTAGAGTGGTGTCTGTCTGTCAGTCTGTCTGTATACATACAGACAGAC
>JAGFPH010017535.1:6801-17533 GCA_018207615.1 Philaenus spumarius | reverse complement strand
TGTGGGGAATAAACGTAAATTCGCTGACACAGACCTCAAATTTGTTGTTTAAGATGGCCGTCTAACACGGGGCTGATTGTTGTTTATAGCAGCAGAAGAACCTGTAGGGTAAAGTTGCTCTCTGCGCTTTTGGCGATGTACAATGGTGACAGCGTGCTGTTCCATTGTTGTCGTGAAGCTGCGTCAGATGTTCTTCCGTTGAGTTATAGTTGCCTGTGGTTTGTAGTAGTCCTTTATGTGTCCGGGGATCGTCCTGCTAACTCTTCCACGTTAGATACTCATGTCCAGTTGTCCGCCAAAACGTTCCAGAAGTCCAGGTCCCTGAAGTTTCTTAGCTACTTCATTGATAATATAGCCTTAGCAGTATATTGTATTCCTGCTTATATTCCTGTAGTCTTCCTGTATCGCCTTGTCAAACCGCTGATCACTTCACCCGTACAATAGCAAACTCCGTACTAACTCTTAAAAATCCATATACTTAGTAACATACGCTCCGCGTGATGCTGATAGAAAAATCCATAAACAGAGAGACATACACTCCGTGTACTGTCGATCACCAAAATTCCCCCTTGAAATTCCCGTCCAGGGTTTATAAAGCCTCCTTCCATTTCCACTTTCGCGATTTTTTCGCGAAAATTCACTTTTTCACATTAAAGTGATTTTCTTACACCTTCCTGTGTGTAAAATCATCCTTTGTTTAGCAATACATTTAAATCCTTTATTTTTATCTTGTTTATCGTAGTTTTAAGGCTTAAACTTCTTAAATTATTTGAATGCAACATCCTTGTTCCGGCCGCCAAAGCTCCTCTCCGCTCTGATTGGCTCAGCGCTTTACGTGGTTCTTAACCCTTCCTCTCCTATTCAACTTCGCGAATTTTCAACTTTCCTTTCTAACTCCTCGCGGTTTTATGGGATTTTCCCTCGAAATAGCTTCTCTTAAACTGTGATTTTTTCCTGTTTTTTAGAGACTTGAATGAAAGTTGTAGGACGCTCCATTCTCTTCCTAGGCCTTCCCTAGCGTTTTCCCAATGCATTTTCTTTTAAAAATTTTCCATTTTCATTATTTTAAATTTTCATTTTCATTTTCCTGAAGGTCTATTGTTGTTGTGACAATAGCCGAAGTCTGATTTCTATAATAGGTTTTTTAACGAAGTTTTTGCCATTTAAAAGTATACGATTTTCCAAGTTTTACATTTACGTTAAATACCGGTAATTTATTTAAAATACTGGTTTTTACAATAATCAATTTACCTCCCTTCTTTATTACTTTAGATAAATAGTTTAAAAAATACAATTTTCCCTACTGACTTAACCGCCAGGTGTGAAAACTCCTACCATTCATAATAATTATTTTATTTGAATTTTCTTTTGCTTTTCCTAAGCAACTAATCCTTCTTAATAACATGTACTCATTAAACTTTATTAAACTTTAACTTTAATTGACTTTAGCGTCAGTGTTTCTACCCTGATTCGCTAAATATTGAAATTATGACTTTTTGTCATACCACCTTTTTTATAGGCCTTATTTTGCTCATTACAAAAATACCTCCCTTCCAGCCTTTTGAGGAAATTTGAAATTTTCCCTAGACTTTACTTGATTGTTACGTCATCACCGTTTAGTATTACGACCTGAGTCTCATACGTACAACACACCCGTGATTAGCGTAATGTGTTCCCGCCATAGAACCCAAATACGTAATAGTCCTGGATCCAGGTGTTCCCTAAAAATCTTTGATTTTATTCTAAGTTCATTTTACAATCCCGAACAAGCTCGGGTCCAATAGTTCCATCTGTACGATAACAACCACCTCGCCGGGACTTGTTCAAGGCCGCGCTACATTGGGTTCATCCACATGGTCGCCCAGAAATCTTGCATTTTACATATTTCAATAAAATTTCAAAATTTCCGGATTTACACGGGTTTTGCCCGTTGTAGTACATATAAAAAAAATTCAGCCGTATTGCAAATTACTGGAACTTTTGGTCTAAATTGACCTCTACCGACTGGCCTATTAGGCAGTGCACACATGGAGCAGAAGAATATTTGTTTTTAAATGGCTTCTAAATAAAATTTTTTTTTTTAATAAAGAGCATGCCAGTTATATTATTTATTTGTTAAATTTAGTACGAAAATAATTCGACCACGCAGCTGAACCGCTGACGTGAGTTGAGAGAATTTCCAAAATTAAATTTATATATGTTTTTGGGTTTCAAACAACTATTTTTTGGGAAATTGATCTACTAACGAAGGTGCTGCCAGCATGTACCAAATTTATTGCCATCGGTCACCACGGTAAAAGCCGTGGATTTAATTCTGGTACTTTTACGGTATTATACGTGATGATTGATTTTGGGGGAACCAGATGGGCTATAAGGTCGAGTAAAAAAACAAAATGTGCAGAATTATTTCGTATGTCTATTTTTTTAAAGAAAACTTCAAAAAATTTAATTCTAGTACAAAAATTTTTTTAAATTGTTACTTCCGGTCAAAAATTTGGTCTACTTCCGGTCAATTTTTTTTGCTAACGAACTCGCCCAAACGACTAAGAAAACCAACCTGTGTACCAAATTTGGACCAAATCGGACATAAAATGCGTTCATTAGAGTGCGCACAATTATATACATGATACTTCCGGTAAAAAATGAGGTCTACTTCCGGTTAATTTGTTTGGCTAACGAACTCGTCCAAGTGACTTAGACAACCAACGTGTATACCAAATTTGGACGAAATCATAAATTTGCGAACACATACATAAAGTTACTTTCAGTCAAAAATTTGGTCTACTTCCGGTCAAAAATTTGGTCTACTTCCGGTCAAAAATTTGGTCTACTTCCTGTCAATTTTTTTTGCTAACCTACCAGTTCAAGCGACTTAGAAACAAAATGTGTGTTCCAAATTTGGTCCAAATCGGAGGTAAAATGCGTCCGTTAGAGTGCGCACACATACATAAATACAAAATAAATAAATATATATATATATATATATGATTTTTAATGACACCCCAAAACGTGTTCTGGGGGCCATGATCGGTGCTCATTTGCTACTCCCGACCTTGAGTCTTACCATAAGGGCCACTGCAATAGCTCATTTTTCCTAAGCTAGGTGTGACTAATCATAGAATGACAGCTGTGTTCTCCTGTTTGACTATGGAAGCCAAACAAAACACTGTCAAACTAGTGAATAAACAAACTAATGTTAAAATCTTATAGCAAAATATTAAACACATAACATAGGTGGTATTTTTGTATACCGATATTATATATTCAAACTGTTCAATATATTTCTTACAAAGCTGAAATCTTGTATATTGAACTCACATAAGACAGTTCAGTAAAAGTAAAGGAAGTAAAAGAAAAGCGCTGTTGATTCATAATAAACTTATAGAAATTTTGAATAACAAACAATTTTTATAGTAAGTAGTTGCCTAAAACAACCATATAGTATAGAATTAGAAAGAAAATATAAAACGAACAAAAATAAACTTCTAAAACTAGTTAGAGAATAAAAAAACCACATAATATAGATATCAATAAAATGTAAGCAAGTGGAACAGTATTAAGGACTAATTGGGAAGGTAGACGAAACTAACGAGCTAATTGTTTATATAACAACGTGTTGGTAAATGAATCTGCGGATACAGCGAATATGTTTAACTACCGTGTTTGAAATGGCAGGCTGAGGGAGGCAATAACACGGGACAGACAATTCACACATTTAGAAACATTCACAATTATTTCAGTTCTGAAAGTAATCGTCTTTTCAGGAAATTACAATATATATAATTATAATAGCAGTGAATAATACGCGTATAATAGCTTCTGAGTAGAAAATTGGGCATTTGGGCCACAGCCAATCAAAGAGCAGCTTTTTTACATTCATCCTGTAGAGACCCGCCAATTAGAGGCAAGCTCCGGCCTTTTGCTCACCCTTATAAATAAAATGAAAACATTTTATCGACACAGCTCTACTAACGATATTTACTAAAATTCTTGAGGAGATAATACAATCAAGAATCTTTAATTATTGATGTTATTGCGCTACGTTTGGTGGTTTTTTTCAAAATTAAGCGCAGATATGAGCATTGCGACCACTATTTATTTTTTCAATACATAAGACCAATTAGAAATTATTATATTTACAAGAAATTATTACGAATAATATTCCTAAGTGATGGGAGTAAAAATTTAACCACATGCCCGAGAGTAGGTTCTCTTAAAATAAATTATACACTCCAGTTCCCAAACTTAACATAACGCTAGTTTAAGTATTTTACTCCTAGAATATTGGCTGGATGGTGTTGTTTTATTTATTTTTATACTAGATGTTCGTATTGTATAGGCTATTATGCATGATTATCTTCAGAAAAGGTCTAATATTTTGTTTAGTTTTGTAATTCGTTAGTGATTAAGTTAGAACTTTATTTATGTTGTGCGATTAGGTTGAAAATCAGAAGGAAATATTGAGCTTTAATTGTATTATCTGAGCCCTAAAGGTTTAATAAGATAAATTGCATTTTATAGAACTTCAACTGACATTTTAAAACTTATAATTGAATTTTCTAGTAAAAGAACAAAACTAATATCTTAAATAAAAGGAATTATTCAGAGTATCGTACAATTTTATTTTGTCTATTTAACGAATATTTCAATCAGCATAATGAATGGATTACAGCCAAATATTGTTGTAATTTCGTATATAATATCAAATACTAACTCGTGATTTGGTTAAATTGTAAGGTACTATAACGACCACGGCTCTTCCTTGTTATTAAAGTTGGTAGTAACTAACAGCAAGCTTTTAAACAAGCAACGTTCAAGCTTAATTTAACAAGGCCTAAGGGAACGATTTCTAAGGATAAATATCCCACAAGATAATCCATGAAACGTAAACAGTCAAGATTTGTTTAGCTGTCCAATGATATTTAGTGAAAACAGAAATTTAAGGACACTTGTGAAACGGTTTATTGCAAACAAAATATCGATGTGCAATTGTGATTGCAGATACTAGAAAATGTGGGAGGAATATCCTTTTTTAATTTGATTACGTGGTTATAACCAATAACACATTTTTTCAGTAAAACAGTACGTTTTTTGAATGAAATAAGTATTTGTGAAATTGCAACAGCTTTTTAACATTCCATTGTACAAAATATTGCACTTTGAGTTAAATTTTATTGTTTGCAAATAAATGGTAAAACATGCCTCTAATAGTAAATTGTTGAAATAAGAGTTTCTGAAACTTTCAACGCTCCTAGCGGTTAAACGGTTAAGTTTATAAAAAAAAAAAAAACACCAAGAATAAAAACGTCTTAAAATTGCATTTAAAACCTAAATCCCCCAAATAGGGGTTTCCATAACAAATCTCAAAGTTGACCGCCTTATTGAAAAATGGCGGCCATTTAGAAATATTTTAACTACATATTTTTTAATTTCTCAAAAAACAAGTTAACTTTCCACATTTAAAGTTTACTGTAAAATTTATACTTTCTAAGATCCAAATGGTGTCCCCCAATTAAAAAAATCACATAAAATAGAAAATGTTTGAGAGGCTGTATCTCATAAACGGTTGGGTTTAGGAAAAAATACAAAAGAATAAAAATGTCTTAAATTTGTGTTCCCAATCGAAATTCAACATAAAAAATAAGGGGTTTCCATTTGAAATAAACGGTACCAGGAACTGGCACATACTTTCTCACAAACATATTTAAATTATTAAACAGATTCAATGTGACTTGTAGGGTGGGGTAGGAGAGGTGATTTTTTATTAAAGTAGGAGATTAACTAATAAATATTATTATTATCTAGAGAGAAAACTATTCGATCGATTTCGAACAAATTGGCACCAAACACGTCAATTAGGCCTTTATAGATGCACGACAAAATGTTTTGACAAATTTTTGAAAAACAACCCCATTTATGACCAAAAAACCACCAAAAATAAGTTATTATTATTATTATTATTAGCTAAACGAGAATTTTTAAAAATATGCGGTTTTTTGCATATGGTAGGGTACATTAAAGGCTACAAATAAGCCAAATTTTATCAAAATCGTTAGAGCAGTTTTTTTATAAAAAAATAATAACTGATTTTTTTAGGGGTTTTTTGCCAAAAAGGGGGTTGTTTTTCAAAAATTTGCAAAACCGTTTTTCGTGCATCTATACAGGTCTACTTGACATGTCTGGTGCAAATTTGTTTGAAATCGATCGAATAGTTTTCGCTCTAGCTTTGTGTACATACAGACATACAGACATACAGACATACAGACATACATACAGACATAAAGACAGACATTTTGTGCAAACCACTTTTTTAGACTCAGGTGGTCCCAAAACGGATATTTCCATAAAAATCTCAACATCGATTTTTTTTTGCGATCACTATACTTTCTCTATACTATTAAAAGAAAGTAAAAATTAAGTTGGCCGCCATAGTGGAAAATGGCGGAGTTTTTGGAAAATTTAATATTGTATTTTTAATGCAAGGAAAAAGTAGGGAAGGTCACCCATTTAAAGTTTGTTGTAACTTTTATAGATTCTGAGATACCAATGGTGGCCCACTTAAAAAAATCACCTGTTATTGTGGACTACACATGTGTATATTTATAGCAGAGTTTATAGTTTACTTGGTAATACCTCTGAAATGGACATTGTGTTTCCTCATTTTATAAATTGTATTAAAATATTTTACTTGGTAATACCTCTGAAATGGACATTGTGCTTCCTCATTTTGTAAGTTGTGTTAAAATAGTTTACTTGGTAGTGTTAAAATAATCAAATTTTGTGTACTTTGCAAATTTGTTCTATGCAGGATTTTTTTTAGGAACCAAAATAATTTCCATAATATATTTTATATTTATCAGAATATCGCCATAGAAGTTTACACTTCTATAGTGTGTTCTTAAGCACGCCCGGATTTTGTTTTTATTGATGTACGTCAAAATGAAATACAAATGGAAATAATGATCTTATTTTAAAGTGGTTAGTAACTTAGCACAGTTGCCGATATTGTAAAAGGTTTACAAACTAATAACATTAATTATGCGACGCAAATTAAGACAAACAGAAGTTGATATCTGAATCAGCATACTTTGCTCAAATTATTGCTCTAAATTAGCAATTCACTTTTATTTTAAAAAATATTGATTTTTGCTCATAGTAATCGCTTAAGCGTAGCAAAATTTTGATTAAAAATGAGCAGTATATAAAAAAAATCCGTAATTTTTAAAGATTTGTTAACAATAATTAAAAAGCGATCATTTCCATTCAAAAACTTACCATATTCTAGTATATTAATATTGCTTAAAACCCTCCAAGTGGCATGGTTAAAGCTAAAATTGAAAAGCCTGTTTTTTTTAGCGTTTTGCAAGCATATTTTTAAAAATTCGTCAAAAATAGTAAATGAACCCCAATTCCAAAGTGTTCCGTAGCTTTTTTGTAGAAGAAACTTCAAAGAATTCAAATATGCCACTAGAAGTTAGTTTATTTTGAAATTGTAAAAGTTATTAGCTTAGAAAGCAAAAAATGTTTAGTAACGGAAGGAAAAAAAACAACTTTATGCCTACATAAAAAATAGTAAAACATTTTTGTATTTTTTTTCGTAAGTGTAAAAAAGTTTCGTAATTTAGTTCTAAATAGAACTGTATAAAAACATTTATCAATTTCAAATTTTTTATTTTGAAAAAAACAGTTTTTATGTTTCAAGTACACGACTGGTAACAAACCTAGTAGCCCAGTCGGTATAGGTTTCAACTACCAGTAATTTGCAATACTGCTGAATTTTTTTTATATGTACATTAAAGTATGTAGATTAACATAAAAAAAAGTTTACCAGTCTACCGATTTCCCAAAGTCGAAAAAAATCGATTATCATTTTTTTCGATTATCCTTAATATTTCGAGCTGGGATGAAGATAGAGGAAAATAAAAAATACCACCTTGTAGGGGAGGTATTTTTAAACAAAAAAAGGTCATATTTGTATTTATTTCGTCCGAGCAATGGTTTGTCTGGAAAAAATCGATAATGCAGGTATGTATTTTGCAGCCGGGGAAATCACTAAAAGGGGACATCTTATTCATATATGAAGCGTTGGCTCATTCTAAATCGGCCGAATTTTAATATATAGAATTGAAACTTGACATAGGAGTTAAAATATATATTTTAAACATTTATGCTTAGTCTCAGCTTGTTATGAATAACAAAATGACATCAATCTAATGAAAATTCGGCCGTCTATAACAGCGGTGAGAATTTGACACTTGAATAGGGTGGAAACCCACGCGCTAGACTTTCTCACTAGAACGTAATAATTATGTACATTTCAATTGTCGTCTAGACAGACAAAAAACCGGTTATTTCTGGATTAATTCCCACCGTTACAAAATTCAGACTTTGCTGTACAAAATGGTGTAAAGAAATCTGTCAAAACATTTGATATGGTAGGCGTAAAATCACTTGACAAATGGGCTGTTTCATTGGTTGAAAAACTCGCAAGGGTTTACAGTAATTCTTGGAAAAATACTATTTTTATAGTGACATCTGATTAGAAGCATTGTATTTGGATAACCTTTTTTTTCATGATCTATGTTAGAAGGCACCAACAGAAAGATAAAATCTTGACAAATCCAATGGTATCTTTATAATAGCCAAATAAATATTTGTGTAGATAGTCTTGAACGTTGAAGAAGTGGGAAATAACAGTACAATTAATTGTATGCAGATTCGCGCACGGAAATAGCTGTAGACCGATGTGCATATTTTAAAACGATGATTACGTATGTAAATATACGTTTTACGAAAAAGTTTTAAATACAAAAATTAAAGTTTAATCCATTTCCTTTCCAATGGTGCCGGTTTTATTACGATTGGATGATTTTAAGTGAATTAATTAATCGAAAATACAAATTTATGTAAATTCTCGCTAATTGTCGAAATGGCTGCATCTTGCGCCTGAGAGAACATCACTTTGAGCAGTCTGCCACTGGGAGGGTTAAGCATACTTTACAATGTAAACATATTAGAATTAAGAAAGAGAGAATTCAAAAGTCTAAATTTGTGTGTACAACTTCTCTTCTTTTGAAGGCATGAAGTGTTTTTATAATGTTTAAAGAATAACCATATTCTGAAATTTAGGTTCATCCATAGGACTTTAAACTATAACGCAATTTCAGCCTAATTTGAATCGTTAAGCAGATAACAAATTTGTATTTTTGGAAGGTAAAATATTGTCAGTGAATTTGCTCAAATAACAATTTTTTTCACGCTATCTCTTAAATTGTACAATTTCGCTTAAGTTTATAATAATCATTGGCATAGATTCACATTGCACGTAGATTCAAATTGGACTTAATTCACACTGCACATAATAAATTCACATTGTACAAGTCGTACAATGTATTCACATGTTTTAAGTCGTCGGGCTTGAAGTGAGTTCCGTCAGTTGTGGAAGGAAAACATTTGTCACCTGTAAGCACGGTTATCTAACACAGCCTTCTTTATCTTAAGCTATGCTCGACTTCACTCGACTGTGTAATTACATAGATATATTATATGTTCACCAAGACAGCGAAATCAATGACTCGGTTAACTACTTTCTACTCTGTGTTCATATAAATATATAAAATTATAGTTATAGAAACATTATAGAAACATTAAATGAATTAGGAAGGAAAGAAATATATTGACACGTTTTTACAATTTCATCAAAACAAATAAAAAAAATTGGAAAACGGTTGACCCTAAAGGCCATCCATGTAACTTCCCGCTAAGTTTAATTACAACAAACACTATTTTTGGAAATTTTGAACTGCCATAACTTTTGAATGAATCAACCGATTTTTATGCGATTTGCGGCAATCGATGCAGTTTTTTAGGTCCATTGAAAGAATCAACAACAAAAATTTTTCAGATGAAAAGTTTCGGAGAAATTGAGGAAAAACACTTTTTTTATTTTCTTTCGTTCACGATATCACGCGAATGAATCAACCGATTTTGATCGGACTTGTAGCGATCGACGTCGCTTTTCAAGGTTAAAAGCTGATTAGATTTTGGAATTGATCGGTAAAGCCGTTTAAAAGTTATTCCAAAAAAACCTGATTTGAAAACATTTTATTTCTTAGTTTTTTTGAAATTTCTCAGAACCTACCGGTCCGAATTAGTTGAAATTTTCAGGAAATCTAAGTTTGATGGAACTCTTTAGAACGCTTTTTGGTAGGATCCAATCGGTTAAGCCGTTCAAAAGTTATAAGCGGGTCACGTACTTACATACACACACACATACATACAGACAGGGTGACACCCTCTCGGGAGTGGTCAGGGAAGATTCCTAGGACCTCAAAACATCGAGATCTGATGAATACTCGATTTTCAAAAAACGGGGTGAAACCAATAACTTCCCGATTTTAGAAAATTTTCAATTTTCTTAGCGGGAAGTTAATAAAGTTATATTAATTTCAAACTAGTATAGAGTAGAGTCCCGCTATTCCGAACTAATTGGGACCGAACACTGTTCGGTTTAGCGGGAATTCGGAATAGGCGGATTTCATCATAATATCAACTTATTGACTTGTTAAGCCCCGTCCACACTTGCAGACTTGTCTTCGGAAACATTGTCGGCCGACTGTCTCACCGGTGTTTTCTCTTGTCTCCGGAGACTGTCTTTGTGTTTCTGGAGACAAAAGACAATGTTCCTGTTTTCCAAACGAACGGGAAACACGCAGACTGTCGGCCGACTATC
>JAGFPH010017534.1:287-17538 GCA_018207615.1 Philaenus spumarius | reverse complement strand
GCATAAGTTTCTACCGCCAAGAACGTCCCAGTTGCGCAATATAAAGCCGTTTCCATACTTAAAAATCACCCTGTATATGTATTCACTTTCTAACTGCCATTTCACTTCCAATTTGGTACACAAAATCCAACAACGGAAAGCTCGTTTTTTGGCTGGAAATTATAATTTTGTTTTAGATTTTACTTACTAGAATGAAACATTTTTTGTGTTTTATCGGGGGAAAAAATAATATAGGAGATTATTCTGCTCATTTTGCAAAGCGAGATTGTCTGCTGCCAGCTGAGCGAATCGGTCCATAGTCAAAGAGAGGGTTTCAGCTGCGAGGGGAACGAAGCCGGGGCTAAAGCCTGAGGTGCAAACAAATTCTACCAATAAATTTCGTAAAAGCAGGCTGTTCAGTACCTTCGTGTGTAGACCAATTTTCCAAATAGTTGGTTGTAACCGTAAAACATAAAAATTTAATTTTGGAAATTCGCTCAGTTCACGTCAGTGGTTCGCGTGATCGAATTATTCCCAACTGCAGCAGTCCGTGAACGTTAGTCCTTTTTACCCGGGAATGTTTAAAACTTTTAACAAAAGATAAACAACAAACCCATGTCTTAAGTTTCTTCCAAATTACTCAGTCAGCTTGAGATCGCCCAATTTATTTTCTATTAAAGATACTTATATAAGTGCATTGCATTTTTGTTTACATGCCACTGTGTACATCAAAGCATTAGATTGTCTGCTCTTAATCTTATTAGGTCACCTCCCACACTGGGCTTTTAAAAAACTGGTTTAACAAATCGAAGTCGTAGGATAAAAAGTGTGATACATCGAGGGAAAGCCCTCGTCTCGAAACAATAAGCTTTGTCTGGGAACGATGCACGGGTAAATACTCGAACACGTGACCGCTTTCCGTCCTTGTCTAGCCGATGCATTCGGTTTTTATGAATATGTCGTTATTACCGTATCTAGAAGTAAGCACTCGGAAATATCTTCTAACGTCACTTTTGCTTTCTCATACGATTTAAAGGAGAAACCCGTTCAAGAATGTTGTTTCTTCATTTTTATTCAAATAATTGAAGGAGAGGAATTCCATTTCTAATACATACATCAGTGACAATGAATACCCTTAGCTTTCAGTTCAAGAGCATTTTAATTTTCATTTATACAGAGTGTTCGTAAAGTCCCATCAACACCTTCATTATTTTTGTTACCGTACTGAAAATAAGTTAGCAAAACTTTGTTGCATAAAGGACAAATTTTTTGATAAATCTGATCCTCTATGATTTTTGGGGGCTTGGGGGTTATGGGAAAGGGGGTTAGCAATTTAAAATATAAAAGCAGGTCATGCAATACACCATCGTAAAGCTTATTAAATGATTTTCTAGATCCGATATTACCGTTCTGATTTTAGCGCTCCGAGTTTAGTGTTCCGATTTGACCGTTCCAGTTTCAATATAGCGTTCTGTATTTACCGTTCCAATCTAAAAACTCCAATATTAACGTTCAAATTTTAGCGTTCCGATTTTACAGTACCGATTTTAGCGTTCCGATTTTGCAGGTCCTATTTTAGTGTTCCGATTTTAGAGTTCCAATTTTCAGGTTCCGATATTACCGTCCCAATTTTAGCGTTCCGATTGTATCGTTCCAATTTTTTAAAGCAGCAGTTATCTTTATCAATTTTTCCTATATATATATATATATATATAAATATCAACATTTTTTATTTGGTCCTAAACTATATAAAATTGTATTATTATATTATCGTTTTAATTTTAGAGTTCTTATTTAAGCATTCTAATTTTCCTGTTCCGATATTAGCGTTCTAATTTTAGCATTCCAATTTTAGCGTTCCGTTCTGTTATTAGAGTTCCAATTTTAGCGTTCTGAATTTAGAGTTGCAATTTTAACGTTCCGATGTTTCTATTCCCATAATACAGAACACCTCTTTAAGCAAAACAATATCTTGCTGAAACCGTCAATATCTTGCTGAACAAGTTTTATGTCTATTCCCACGACGGTAGACCCTATTATTTATAAAAGTGTATTTTTTAGTTTTTATAAACACATCCCTTGACAATTATCATGTCTTATCTTAGTAATTTTTTATATTTATAAATTATGGTTAAAAAACTTTATTAATAAATTTGTAACCAAGCAATAAATATTTAACTAACAATTCGACGAAAGAATATAACAATAATATATAAATAACAATTTAAAAATACTTTTGACAAAAGTTCATTACATAAAATTGTTAATATCTAATAAAATAACATGCGTAACATTAATAATTAAAATTTATAAAATACTTACTCAAAAGCACACTCCAAAATAATATTTTACTATACCCCCTCAACGCCGAGCAAACTTTTATTTGTTAAGTAGGCTATGTCAGTTTATTATGAGCGAATTTACATAGAAAAAAAGAGATATTGCAGTAACTATTATAGTGAAACCTATGTTCAGGAGTGGTCATTGAGCACCGATAGTGGTCCACAGAACACGTTTTGGAGTAACATTAAACACTACGTGTATGTATTATGTGTATATGTGTTGCACTCTAACGGCTACATTTTAGTCCGATTTGGTAAAAACATTGGTTTTCTAGGTCGTTCGGACGAGTTCTAGACCAGGCAGACTAGTACGATTTCGAATATGTACATTTTTGCCTACATTTTTTTGCTCCGATTTGAATGCAGTTTTCTGTATGAAACAACCCCAAATCCCCCCCCCCCAAAAGCCCGAAAAATCAGTTATTATTATTATTATATAAACGATAATTTTTAGAAAGATGCTGTTTTTTTGCATATGGCAGGGTACATTAAAGGTTACAAATAAGCCAAATTTTATCAAAATCGTTAGAGCCGTTTTTTTATAAAAGAATAATAACTGATTTTTTTGGGGTTTTTTTTGCCAAAAAGTGGGTTGTTTTTCAAAATGTTTCAAAACCGTTTTTCGTGCATCTATACAGGACTACTTGACATGTCTGGTGCAAATTTGTTTGAAATAGTTTTCGCTCTAGCTTTGTATACATACAGACAGACATTTTGTGAAAAACCACTTTTTTGGACTCAGGGGTCCCAAAACGGATATTTCCACAAAAATCTCATGATCGATTTTTTTACGATCACTATACTTTCTCTATACTATAGTATAGTGAGAAAGTAAAAAAAAAAAAACAACAACTCCAAGGCTGCAAAGCCGCTCTTATTATTTGTTGGGCTGATTGATATTACAATCTTAAATAAACGGTACCAGGAACTGGCACATACTTTCTCACAAACATATTTAAATTATTAAACAGATTCACGGTGACTTGTAGGGTGGGGTAGGAGAGGTGATTTTGTATTAAAGTTGTTTTCCCATAAAAATCCATAAAATAACGGAAAAACCAACTTTTCTCAAAAACGGCTCGAACGATTTTGATTAAAATTTTACAGTTTATAGTACTTTAGGTCCCTAATAAACTATACAATTTTAATCAAAATCGTTAGAGCCGTTTTTCAGAAAAGTTGATTTTTCCGTTATTTTAAGGGTTTTTATGGGAAAGTTACCCTTAAAAATAAAAAATTCACAAAAATGAAACAAAACGCCTGGAGATACCGTGGATTAGTACCTCCATACCAAATTTCATCAAAATCGGACGACTGGTTTAGGCTCTAGGTCTGATAACATCCACACAGACACACATACAGACACACACACACACACAGACATCACTCCGAAAACCCCTTTTTTAGGTTCAGGGGGACCCAAAACGGATATTTCCACCAAAAACTCAAACTCGAAAATTTTGACGAATACAATACTTTCTCCATATACAGTACTATGGTATAGGGGGAGAAAGTAAAATCAGTCGTATATTGTAGCGGATGTGCAGCAAAATGTTTTCTTGTTTGGCTTAAAGTAACAGGATCTCCCATGATAACAACGGATCAGCGCGGTAAAAGTTAAAAAAAAACTCCTTGAATTATTGTTTTACTATAGATGACATAGACATATTAAGTTACTATTTCGGGTCTACCTTATTTTAGTATATCTTTTCTATTTTATAACTTCTACCTTTGCTACTTTGGTTAATACTTCACAACAACATAATTAATTCAAACACATAACAATAACACAATACTCAGTAGAAATATAATATACTGACTTAATTGTAAATTCACATTAAAAGATACTAGGCCTAATCTTAGCTTGAAACATACAAAAATATTTCTTACAACTGTGTATTATATACCTACCCATAGAAGATAAGTATGTAGTACATAATTCCTATTTAATAAATGAAAACAAATTGTAGTAAGACTTAAATCCGTTCTACCTTGTGCAACGTTGCCAGATGTATAATCATTAATCAACTGGACTAAAGTGTTGATCAAATTTATAAATCATTAAAAATGATACAGGTCAACTCATTCTACATGAAAACCGTCGGAAATTACATTGTTTTAGGATTCCGTCGGAAATAAACGAAAAGCTAAACGTAAAAAGCTTTTAACAATAATAAAACATCAACAAATAACATAAACTCGTTATCACGGCAACGCTTCTCCTTTGCTTGATTTTAGTACATAAATATAAATTTAGATTAAATTAATAAATGCAATTAAATTACGAACCACTCTCATATAATTTTTGTGGTTTATGTTTATACGATACCAATTTCCTACCAATGGTAAATGTTGTCTTCTTCTTCTTCTTCTTTGTGGGATTTTGTTTTTAACTAATAATTTCAATAAATCTACAGAAATATAATATACCGGGTGAGTTTTAAATGTTCCCCCCCCCGCCTAATTTTTTCCGCATTTCTTAAGATATCGACTCCCAACCACCGCCGAACATCATTGATTAGTTTATACTTTCTTTTGATGAGGTTCACATTTTTGGCCGCCATCTTGGATCCGCCATATTGGAATGAACTTTTATTTTTTAAATGTAAAGGTAAGGCTGTGGCCCATCATTTCAAACTATTTTTTTCCGTAGAACACGATGCCGCAATCGGGTTTTTAATTATCTGCTTTCGTTCTCGAGATATTAACAATTTTGTAAAAAATTTAAATTTTCAAAAATCCCTTGTTTTATTCAATTTTTTTTAAATATCGACCCTTTATCATCAGATATCACAGTTTGGTAGTAGCTTATAGATTTTTATTAAGTTATAAATGTTTACTGCCATCTTCAGTTTCGCAGAGAAAAGTTGTTAATACACTGAAATCAAACAAATTTACTGAAGATGGCAGTACAAATTTATAACTTAATACAAATGTATAAGCTACTGCCAAACTGTGATATCTGATGATAAAGGGTCGATATTTTTTTTAAATTGAATAAAACAAGGGATTTTTGAAAATTTCAATTTTTTTACAAAATTGTTAATATCTCGAGAACGAAAGCAGATAATTAAAAACCGATTACGGCATCGTGTTCCACGGATAAAAATAGTTTGAAATGATGGGTAACAACCTTACCTTTACATTTAAAAAATAAAAGTTCATTCCAATATGGTGGATCCAAGATGGCGGCCAAAAATGTAAACCTCATCAAAAGAAAGTATAAACTAATCAATGATGTTCGGCGGTGGTTGGGAGTCGATATCTTAAGAAATGTGGAAAAAATTAGGGGGGGGGGGACATTTAAAACTCACCCGGTATATTACAAACATTAAAAACTCAGTGAACTGAAAAAAAAACATTATAACAAAAATAATAAACGGTACCAGATAACTGCCACATACTTTCTCCCAGTTGAAACTTTATACCTTCCCAAGAGTAGCATAGGAGGTGGTTGTGTAGAATTGCAAAAGTAGGAAAGTGTTACCATGGAAAATATTAGATGCATGTAACACACATCCATATTATATTATTATTATTTAAAATATTTGATCGATTTCGAACAAATTTGCACCAAACATGTCAATTAGGCCTGTATAGATGCACGAAAAAAGGTTTTGAAAATTTTTGAAAAACAACCCCCTTTTTGGCCAAAAACCCCCAAAGATCAGTTATTATTATTACCTAAACGAGATTTTTTAGAAAGATGCTGTTTTTTGCATAGGGTACATTATAGGCTACAAATAAGCCAAATTTCATCTAAATCGTTATTGAGAAATTTTTCTCGTTTTTTGGACATTTTGGGGGGGGGGGTAAAACCCCTTAAAAATCACAAATTTGAAAAATGAAAAAAGTCTGGATATATTTCAGAACTACACCTACATACCAAATTTCATCAAAATCGGACGGTTGGTATGGTCTCCAGCTCTGTACACATCCTTACAGACACACGGACAGACATCACCAAAAAACCACTTTCCAGGGAGCACCAAAACAGATAATTTCACTAAAAATTCAAATTCGAAAATTTTGACGAAAACAATACTTTCTCCATATACTACGTATAGGGTGGAGTAAGTAAAAATGTAAACAACAAAGAGATAGGTTATAAATAGAAATATTTAGTTTCTTAAGACAGATGTTTGTTTAAATGAAATTAATTACTTGATGTTTATAAGTAACTAGCTGACCCGTGCGAATATTTCGCAAGTTCGGAGTAGGCCTACATTTACCTGATTTAACACGTTGATTTAATTCAGTTAATTAAGTTTTTTTATTTACATTGGTTTATAAATAACAGTTTCCCTATACAATCTTACAGTGTAAACAATCTAACTAACACCTGTCATGCTAGTTAAACAGATGGTTAGTAGATGGCGCCTTTCATTAGGAACATACAGAGTATAATATAAAAGTTTTTTAAATCAATTTTTGTTATTAAAACATGAATTTTAAGCTGTTTGTCTATTTTTCCCGTGTAGTGGTTAAGGAAAGCTTTAAAATGATGCCTCATTCATGTAATTTGATGATGTATTAACGAAGTTATGGCGTACCGACAAAAAAATAGTCTTGAGAAATAATATATGCGATGAGTGACAGATGTTTATTTACGTGAGATTACTTAAGATAAAGCACATGTGTCATACGCTCGATAAAATATTTCTTCCATAAGATATAAATGTGAGGTTTGATGCCTAAAGGGGCAGAGCCCTAGTGATTGAGGATAAAACATAAATCTTTTGGAACACATTGAGAAAAATCCTTTCAACTTGACATATCAATCGTCAAAATAGGCCATGCAATAAAAGCAAGTCTGAGCTCACAAAAACTTCCTTAGGGAATTAAGAAGTGAAATAACAGATGTTTTCCTAAAATAAGTGTATAGGTGAGTCACAAATTGTTTTTACCTTCTAAGGTAGAAGAACTGACTATTATCACCCTACTAATTGTTATTTTAAAGATTCCATAACATGTATATTCTGATTGTACCAAAACGTTTTGAAAAAAGCAGTATTTATTCACAGTTTAATTAAGATCATTACTAGGGGCTCTGCCCCTGGACGCTCCGCGTCCCAACCCCGGCTCGGCCTTCGGCCTCAGATGGCTGCTTCGCTTCGCTCGCAGGTGGAAAATTTGATAAAGAATCTCGTTAATCTTTTGCTCGTTTGTACATAGGTGACCGAGCATAAATTAGCTGTTTTATTTGGCAGCTGACTCAAACTCATTAAACATTATCTCCATAAGATTAACATGGGAAATTTGAAGGATTGTATACCGGGGCTCCTTCTCGGGTGAATAGCGGCTGAACGGATGATAATATATAAGACTTGACATATCTGTGAATGATTATGTTCAGTTTTTGATCCAAATTAGCTGTTTTATATATAATAGGTTTGTAACAACCAATGTTTGAATTGAATTAAAATATAGTTAGCATTTTTCGTTGATTTTTGTTTGTGTTTGTTTTTAGTTTGTCAATGTAACTTCAAAAAGGTAATACTACATTTGATACTGATTTGATCCAAATCAGTTGTTGATCAAAATCAGCTGTTTTAAGCTTTTCATACGAACAGCTGTTTTTGTGTCCTTGATAAAATCAAAAGAAATATTTCTTCTTCTTCCTTAAGATTGACCTTCCATAAGATTAACATTGAAACTTTGAGGGCCACTGGGGCGTAGCCCTAATGTCCTAGGACTTCGGTAAATGCTTGATGACATATCTGCAGGTAATAAGACACATTTTAAAACAAAAATCATCAAAATCGGTCCATTAGGAGAGGCTGGGCGATTGGAAATAGGTTTTGACCAAATTCTTTTAATATATATATATATAGATTTATAATACTTTACAGTCGAGATTATTTCCCCGAATGCTGTGAGAACCGCTATCCCCGCCTTCAGACTCATCTCGCCCTAGATACATCGGACAAGCGATACCACCAGAGGAAGGAAGGGTTAGCTTCTTACTTTCATTACGTTAGTCGTGTATTCGACGTACGTTGAGTGAGAGGTTATGTCTGTGCAGTGAGAGACTTCAGTATACACGCGGCCAGTCTTCGGTTACCTTGTGAGATATACGTGTGCGGTGTTTGACAATGTACTCCGCGATATGGACTCTGTTACCGCTGGTGTGGCTTGTTACCGGCGCTGACTCCATCACTAATAGTGACAAGGCTAAGGGAAATGCTGACACTGATACTGCTGAATACACGGAAGTGTCACAGGTAAATCTACGTTTATACTTCTTAGCAAATAAATTAATATTTATATTATTGTTTTACTCGTTTTTTTATGTTACCTTTTATTTGTTCATAGAAAAACATAATAAAATCAAACTAATATTTTAAATTTCCTAAAATTGAAATATTTATATCAGTTTTTGTTATAACTTTTTCTTGGCTGCCATAAACACACGCATTTCCCAAATTCTATTGTTCCGATAAGAATAACTTTTTCTAAATGATACAAAATTAATAACTGGAAACAATTTTCTGAAATAGTATTTAAATATAATAATAACATAAGTTAAATAAATTGCAAGAATACCATCATAAACCCAATAGTCACAAACAAGGAATAAAAAAATATTTTCTTAATAATAAAGCATACATTTTAAAGTAACAATTTTTGTTCATTGTAATTAAATTTTGTGTTTGACTGCATAATATTCTGATGAAATAATTTCCTTGAAAATTTTCGGAAATGGGAAAATAATCTACATAACACATTTTCGGAAGTTTTTGGAGTAACTCTCAGGAGTTCTAATGAATTTCAAAAATAATTATGAAATATTATAATATACAAAATGAACAAAGCATATTTTCATAGTTTCAGTTTGCAAAATAATAAGTTTTACAGCTCCTTAAAATATAATATATCTGCAAAGAACTACAATTAGATTTTGGCAACTTCATAACTCAAAGAAAAACGTAAATGTTGACCAACTAATTTTATAACTTTTTTAAAGTTTACTTGTACAGTATGTAAACTTTAGATTTTTACTTTTATTAAAAACAAAAAAAAAGGAAGGGTACTTATAGGAAAGGGTTTTAATAGTTGTAATGTTTCCTTTTTTTTTTAACTTGGCGTGTTCAAATTTAAAGCAGACTCGATTGCGTACCAATGATACTGACAATCTGTCAATGGGAAAATATTTAAATGTTCAACAATTTAAAAATTTATAGACACGTTGAACTGTAAATACAGCCTGAAAAATAATTCAATTTAGAAATCGCTTATCCGTTTCATAAAAAAACTGATTTATTTAAATTGTTTTCATATAGAAAAATTAAATTGTTTTTTTGTTGTTGTTAAATATGACGAAAATAATTATCCTTAAGGGTTTGCTGCACTTCAATATTGAACCCAAAAAAGTTCATAAAAAAAGAGAAATTGGTTGACCGTGCAGGCCAACCCTAGAACTTCCCGCTTAGTTTGAATTTTAAACGCTTAAAAATGAGTTCATTTGTTAAAATACCAAAAAACGAAAATTTGTGAATGTTTAAACAACGATAACTTTTGAATGCGTCGTTCGATTTTCATTTTTAAAAAAGCATTATACGCAGTTTTTAAAGCACAAAAAGAAAATGTACAGGTTTATATTGATTAGTTGAGAAATCTGGAAGATATGTTAAAAAAATACCAAAAAATACAAAAAAAAAACTAAAATTTGTGAATTTTTAAACAACGATAACTTTTGAATGCGTCGTCCGATTTTCAGTTTCAAAAAAGCAGTCGACGCAGTTTTTTAAGCACAAAAAATGTATACATGGTATTATTATGATTTTTTCGCAGGCTTTAAAGTTATTTTTAAAAAACATAAAAATTAAAAAAAATTTAGGTTTTTTTTAAATTTCTTCGGATTGGCTCGATGGATTAACTCTCAAATCTAATCAGATGTAAGTTTTGATACACCCTTTCGAATGACATGTCGTAGAATTCAATCGGTTGATTCGTTTTTGAGAAACTGTACGACAAAAATTTATTTACACACATACATCCACACACACACACACACACACACCCCCACACACGGTCGGACATCTCGGCGGGAATAGTCAGAATGGCTTCCTGGGACCTCAAAACGTGGAGATTTAATGAAAACTCGACTTTCGAAAATCGGACCGAAATCAATAACTTCCCTTTATTGGTAGCGGGATGTTAAAAATGAGTCAATATTATTAGAATCATTCATTTGTTCTGTCTGTCTATCTGTTTCGATTTTATTCAGAGAGAATAAAAATATCACATTTTAATTTGCCTTATCTGTACATATAAATAAAATTGAAGTGTCTGTCTGTAATTTCAAAATATAAGTTTTTGTCTAAGTTCTTATGGTTATTCACACACTACCAAAACATAAACACACATTTATAAATTTGTTGTCTGTCTGTTTGTTTGGCCGGGCTAATCTTCGGAATGGTTGAACCGTCATTAACATCTAGAGGACTTTTCATAGAATATTGTAGGCTACTTTTTATTCCAAAAATAATTAAAACTCCTGTTAAAAAATTTAAAAATTTTAAAAATTATGAACAAACTTAGGGATTTTGTGGTTTGCATTTTGGGGTTAGCGAGCAAAACAAACAGGGCCATAGCCCCTAGAATGTTTATGAAACATGCTGATCCAAATTACAGTAATACGTAATATGCATGCTACTGTCACGTGAAATACACTTTGTAAAGGCGTTATTTAAGTATATACAGGGAAAAAACTGAGAACTTTCAGGACGTGTTCTACCAGTGAAAATAAAGGAAAAAGTACATATAAACATAGGTTCGAAAATGCTTCCTTTTCAGTTATCCCCATTTTGTTAATTTTACAAAATATCTTTGGGTGTAGGAAGTATATTGAACGAAAATTTTTGGATACTTATTTTGTATGGGGTCTTTTACCCATGCACAAAAACCTAAACGTTTTTTCACATATTTCCAAAATGGCGGCCGTTTTAAATGTGTGATGTAAAATATTTTGAAAACCGCTAACTTTACAAAAAACATTTAAGAAACAAAGTAATTACTTTTTTTTAATGATAAACATAACGAGGTTTTTATTATTTCTGTAACTTAAAAGATAACCGAGTTATTTGCTAAAAACTGTACACTTTTAATCTTGGTAGTAAAATCCATAACATTTTTTTTCTGAATTTTGTAATTTGGTAATTTGTAGTTTTCGAGATAATCCGAAAACTTTGTTCCCTTTACCTCCTAAAACTCTACAGATAATATTTTGAAACAATAGCTTTGTTAAAGGATTCCTTAAAACTCTTATACTATAGCAATATATTTACACAATGTATTATCTAGCGTAATAAAACAATTATTTTAAGTATTTGTCTCTATAAATATTAAATTTTATAACAGAACGCAATGAGTTTTAGAAAATATGTTTACTGCAAATTTAATTTTTGATGTATTTTTTACATACTTTTACCTGCAACACTAAAATTTTGCACAGGCCTTTGGAATACACTTATTACCTAAAAACATGTATTTTATTTTATTTAAGTAACTAGGGTTTTTAAAGATTTGCGTTTATATCTTTAAAAAATTATGAGTCTACCATTTCCACCCCAAAATTTGTTCCCCAAATAACATTGCAAATAATATGTGATTTTTTTTAGGAATACGTGATTTAAAGAAAAAATACTTTTACTGCTTTTAAAATTACGCCACACTAATAATTGTAGGATTTTTAAATTTTCAGGAATATCGATTGAAAAATGTCACCAAAAGTAGCTAAAATTCGTTAAAAATATTTTTTTGTAGTCTAATACAAAAAGTACTTGTTATATAAAATATATTTTTTATAAATTTTCTCCCTTATTTTGTACAACAATAAATATTCATAAAATGTAATTTAACAATGAAATTGCGAAATAAATTTGTTTGCAATTTTCAGCAGAAACTAACCTAAAAATTATTTTTTTCGTGGGTTTAAACAGTGTCAAACTTAAGTAATTAGTCATGCAAAATAATTATTGCCTACGCTTTGTTGCTATGGATTTCGAACCAGTCAAACTAATGACGCTGGTTTACAGTTAACATATGTACGATACTTTTGACATGTATAATTTTCGATATGAAATTCAAAAGCTACAACAATGTACTTTTGAAGTTTTTTAGTTATTTTCATTTAAAATTGCCACCATTTTAAAAAGTATTATTGGAAGAAGTCGATTATTTTGTTGTACGTTAATGAGTAAAAAATTTCAACTATATCGGTTAGCCGTTCTGGAGACATAAATCATTAAGTAAAACAAAATGGCGGATCATTGTTTAAACCCTTTCTTAACGAGCACCTAGGGCCCTAGAGGAAGCTACATAATAAATTTCATTCCAATCCGTTCAGTAGTTTTAGAGAAATCGTGATTTAGTAACTTTGACCCCCCAAAACCCACATAAAATTTCGAATTTTTTGAAACCCTTTCTTAGTGAGCACCTATGGCCCTAGAGGAAGCTACATTACAAATTTCGTTCCAATCCGTTCAGTAGTTTTTGAGAAATCGTGATCAGTGAGTCAGTGGAGTTGGCTTATACCTGTATATTATAGACTAATATATTTCTATTCAGCGCTTTTGTGAGTAGACCAATTTTAGAAATTGTTGGTCGAACCCCTAAAACATAGAAACGTAATTTTGACAATTCGATCAACTCACGTCAGAGGTTCTGCTGTGCGAATCATTTTTTTAAAAAAACTGTTATTCGGTTAGATTTCTTTAAATAAAAATAAAGATTTTGACATTTTTTTAATGAGATCCAAACGACTATTTCGAGACTAACAATGACACAGTAAATGTGCCAAAGATTTAATTGCATGAAAAGTTTGCCACACTGAGCAGAGCCTATAGGCCTACATAAACTATCACTATACATTTACTGTACAATTACTCTTTCAGTTAAGCTAATTCGAAACGCTCAATTATCCACAATATTTACTCCGTATGTACACCCAGTTGATTATATACTTTATGTACTCTATTTACATTCCTGCAAGATGAACAGACTCGCTGTGCTCGCAGGAAAGTTGTTTTCCTTCAATTCAAAGAAAAGTAACGGCCATAACTTTCTCTGAAACAGCCAACAGTAGAACGGACTCGAGTGCCTTGTATGTTAACAGTACCTAGACAGCAGTCTTCGCACCTAGCAAGAAATCTAGCACACTCTCATTATGTTAGAGTCGTTATCCGTCACTGTTTTTAACTCGACGGTATGTTAAACGCTTTGCTAACGTCAGGTGTTTATTACCTACAGGTAGATTTATTTGAACCAGTACGACTAGGAAAATCATTTTTGTCATGGCCTAAAGGCGTAGTAGCCCAGTCGGTATAGGTTACAACTACCAGTAATTTGCAATACGGCTGATTTTTTTTTATAAGTACATTGAAGTATGTAGATTAACATAAAAAAAAGTTTACCAGTCTATCGATTTCCCAAAGTCGAAAAAAAATCGATTATCTTTTTTTTCGATTATCCTTAATATTTCGAGCTGGGATGAAGATAGAGAAAAATAAAAACCACCACCGTGTAGGGGAGGAATTTTTCAACAAAAAAGGTCATATTCATTTATTTCGTCCGAGCAATGGTTTGTCTGGAAAAAATCGATAATGCAAGTATGTATTTTGCAGCAGAGAAAATCACTAAAAGGGGACATCTTATTCATATATGAAGCGTTTTCTCTTTCTAAATAGGCCAAATTTTAATATATCGAATTGAAAAATGACATAGGAGTTAAAATATGCTGAGTCTCAGCTTGTTATCTTGAAAATTACCCGATCTAGAGCCACTTGACTTATCAATGGGTTTCTCGATTTTAGGAGTACCGGACCCAACAATTCATTTTAAACAGCTCCAGTTTAGAAAGTTTTCAAAATATCAACCTGAAAGTTTTTTTACAAGTTAAATATATAGATTCAAACAAGACCAAGGAGTATAAACCTTTTTTATTATTTACTTTTCAAAACACTAGTAACTTAAAAAAGTATAATTTTAGACCTTTTTAGATTTTTCATCAAAACGCTTGAGTTAATCGGCTGCAGATTAGTCAATTTTTTAAATATAGTTTTTAAAATAAGTATAGCAAAAAACAATTGTGTTTTTAACTTCTATACCAATTTTAAATCGATATGTTCAAAAATGTCGAAAATGGAGTCGTTAAATCCAAAGGTGTTATAGTTAAAACGAGATAGGTAAAACAGAAGACTATTTTCAAGCGCCTCGTTTTTAAAAATAACATGAACAAAATCGTTCATACTTACTAAGAATATTTATAGTTGGTGTACTCAACTTGTAAAACAAATTTGATTTTTATATTCTAAAAATTGATGAAACTGGAATAGATTGAAATTAGTTCGTGGGTCCGGTACTCCTAAAATCGATAATCGAAATCGACTCTTAGATCGGTTTATTTTCAAGATAACAAGCTGAGACTCAGCATAAATGTTTAAAATATATATTTTAACTCCTATGTAAAGTTTCAATTCGATATATTAAAATTTGGCCAATTTAGCATGAGAAAACGCTTCATATATGAATAAGATGTCCCCTTTTAGTGATTTCCCTTGCTGCAAAATACATACCTGCACTATCGAATTTTTTCCAGACAAACCATTGCTCGGACGAAATAAATACATATGACCTTTTTTGTTGAAAATTTCTCTCCTATACGGTGGTATTTTTTATTTTTCTCTATCTTCATCCTAGCTCGAAATATTAAGGATAATCGATAGATAGCTTTGGGAAATCGATAGACTGGTGAACTTTTTTTATGTTAATCTACATACGTTAATGTACTTATAAAAAAAATCAGCCGTATTGTAAATTACTGGAACTTTTGGTCTAAATGTACCCCTACCGACTGGCCTATAGGAAGATTTCGTTCAATTATTTACACGAGGTAAGCATTACAAAATTTATAAACTTCACGTTCTAAGGGTTGTAGTTATTAAAAACGTTACAGCAAAAATATTTAGATGAATTACATAATTTTTGAACTGGCTCAATATTGTGTCTACTACGGGAATAATTCGACCACGCAACTGAACAGCTGACATGAGTTGAGCGAATTTCCAAAATTAAGTTTATATGTTTTAAAGTTTCAACAAACTATTTGGGAAATTGGTATAGGCCTACTCACGAAGTAATTGAATAGTTGCCTCCGTGTGCAAATTATATTGGTAGAATTTAAATAGAATTAAATTATATTTTTGATTGCACATTTTGTTTGCACCATCTCGCTTCGCTGGATTTGAACCGGGTGCTTGTATGACATTTTACGTTTTGATCGATTTTGGGGGAACCAGACAGGCTATAAAGCCGTGTAAAAAACAAATTGTGCAGAATAATCTCCTAAGTGTATTTTTAAGATAAACCCCAATAAAGTCTCATTTTAGTAAAAAATCCCAAACATAAATTACTTTTGGACAAAAAACGTGCTACCGGTTGTTGGATACATATATACAATTTAATGACATCCCAAAATGTGTTCTGGGGGCTATGATCGGTGCTCACTGACCACTCCCGGACCTTAGGTCTCACCCTAAGAGCCACAGCAATATAGATTTGGACACTCCCCTCTTTATATATTTACTCAAATTTAATTTACGTTAAGCAGAAACTTTCACAATTTGTTCGCAGAATCACACCTTAAGGGTCTTCTATACCTTGCGTAAAACAGCAAAAATATGCACTTCGTACTACCGTGTTTCGGACGCCGTTTTTCAACCTAAAAAGTTGTGAAACATCTTAAAGTGTTCTTAAAGGCTTTGTGCTTTTGTCTTATATCTCATAATTGAAAGAAATCGTCGGCAACTCATTTTAATCAACAGTTTAAATGAGTAAAAATCGATTATTTTTAACGCATTTTCTGGGAGTTTTAAGCAATGATTTCCATATTTTAAGCTAACACGTAAAAAATATAAAGCCTTCTTTATAACTTAAAGTCGTTTCCCAGATTATTAATTTATAAATAGAATCCGAAGCACGGTATTACGAATGCATGTTTTAACTTTTTTGCGGCTTGAGTCAGGCTTTTTGCATTGAAATCATACTGTACACTCGGGAGTTTTCTTCAAGGTAAAGAAGAGCCTTAAGACATAAATACAACTCTAGAAATAGACTGTGTTTGGTTACCCCTCTTATTAGGTTTATGAAATCATATGAAAGTCACAGTTTTCTGGCTAAAGGTAGTTTCCGGCGATTACTAGATTCACGGAAAGTGAAAATTTAAACTCTTCCAGCCAGAATCATTGCACTTTCTCAGTTTTCCTTAACTCAATGATAACAAGTTATACACCGTTAGATTTGCCTTTAAATTGTCTGCATTTACTTTTGCATGTATTATTTAACTTATAAAAGTTTGAACAGGTGCCATCTTGAAACGGATAGCTTCATTAAAATAAAGTTTTTGCCCATTTGTGTAAACCAAAAGGATAAATTGTGTCTTCATATACACGTAGGTATTCTATTGTATATCACAAAAAGTGAAATCATTTAAGTTACTCGACCATTCGAAAGTATATTTTCTCTTTAAGGGCAAAGGCTATATTTTATGCAAGGTTCAAGGCAAGACGGCTTTTCTCTTCGGTGAATTATTGTCCAAAGCTCAGAATAATATGTCTATTCATAACCATTTATGGTGTTAATAAAACTAAAAACCGTTACTCACGGAAAGATATTTTAAACTCTACACAAGTCGTATACAGTATCTAGCTTTTCTCTTTATGATATACAAAAGTCCGGCCATCCAAAAACTTTGACCTGGATCCTAAGGTAGGGCCAAAGTTTTTGCGTGAAGATTTTCTATATATATAAAAGCCAAAACCCACTGACTCACTGACTCACTCATCACGATTTCTCAAAAACTACCGAACGGATTGGAATGAGATTTGGTATGTAGCTTCCTCTAGGGCCATAGGTGCTCACTAAGAAAG
>JAGFPH010017533.1:0-17540 GCA_018207615.1 Philaenus spumarius | reverse complement strand
TCGTGAATAGACTTATTTCCCAAATTGTTGGTTGAAACCCTAAAACATAGGCATTGCAACGGAAAAAGCCAGTTGCGATTCGGAATTTTGAGTTTTGTAAAAAAGTTTGCAAAAATCGAATTTTCGAGTCTGCCGCGGGTAGCAACCGTATGTAGGCCACGAAACAGCAAGTCCTGACGAAAGAGTCGTTATCTAACAAAACGCGACCTTCGACAAGAAAAAGACTGAAAATTAACTTAACCTGAAATACTGATTTCTGTGGGAATAACCGGGATCTAGGAATTTACGAATTCGGGATTTTATTTGTTTATTGCATTACGCAAAAAACGTGTGTATTGGTCATCTATTTCCTGAATCGTAAATAGTAAAATTAATTACGTAATAAGCGTTAGAAGTTAAGGGAAATTTTGAAATTAACTCAAATTTTAAAAAGAATGGTATTTTTGAAAATGACAAGTAATTTCAAGAAAGAAAGGTTATATGACAAAAGTCATAATTTTGATAATTAAAGATTTTAGAGAAAAGTGCAAAGTTTGCATAAAGTTAGAGTATTGAAAAAAGAGTTTTAAAGGAAATCAAATGTAAACAGTTTATTAAAGGAAGAAAGTTTTATAAGAAAAAATAAAGAAAATGTTAAATTGTAAAAGTGACAATTTTCGCACCTTAAAATAGAGTTAAAAATAAATTAAAGTTTTAAAGTTAATAAAGAGATTAAATAGAGTCATAGGTATTACATTGTATTGTAAAACGGCAGTATTTGGCATAAATTTCGGGAGTAAATTTAAAACAAAAACTTACGAAAAACCGAAAGTTGCTAAGTCCCAGAAAAAAACACTACAAAAAAGAAAAACGAAGTGAAACTTCGGCCATGTACTAAATTCACAGGTCAGATGAAAGTGTCAAAAGGGAATTTGAAAAAAGTAGGCCTAAAAGATGAAAAACTTTTTTATAGAACGTTACGCAAAAAACTACGACTATCCTAAAAGAAGAACGAAAAATCGCACAACAACGTTTCGACTTCGAGGCGAAAGAAAACATCATGCTGATTAAGAATCTTTAAATAAAATCAAAATTGGAGCAGAACTCCAAAAGTTATTAGAAAATGAAAGAAGACAATAGACCACGGTAACGCAAAGTACAGAAGAGATAACAGCAGGCCAACGTCACTAAAGTAGAAGGGGGAACTTCTGGGGGAAGGTGAAAGAGTTAAAAAACGAGATTGCGAGGAAAGTTGTGGATAAGAAAGGATGAAAATTACATAACAACTCCTATAATAATTAATACTACAAAACAGTACCAAAAAAACTTCAAAAAAGCGAATTTTTAAGAAAGTTGAAAAAACCACCAAAATCAACGGTGAAAGGGGTAGGAGAAGCCCTATAAAAGCCAATGACGCGTTGAACGCGGCCTTCTTACGATTATCGAGATGCAGTTTCCACGCATCTGGACTTCATGATTTCTACAGAGTAATCTAGTTACACGATTACTGACTTTACTGGATTTTATCTGCGTAAAACTTAAAATTATTTACAAAGTATAAAAAAGCGGATCTTCAGGAGAGCATCAATGACGCAGTAAATAGATGTCATCTGGACTTCAGGAGACGAACTGGCGATCACTGGACTTCTGAAGGAATAGCGAGACGAAGGATTCAATGGAAACTGGACTTCAACCAGGAATCGAACCACTAAGGAATGAATAACTTAAAAAGATTATAACTAATAATTTAAAAGTTGTCATTTATTTCGAACATTTCACAAACAATATTAGAAATTTCTGTCATTAATAAATGATTAAAAAATTTAAGTTGTTTTAAAGATAACAAAAAATAACTCAAATTCCTCTTTTTTAATTTTAAAATCTAATAACAATGTATTATTTCTTAAAAAAACATAGTATTTTGCTGTTGTAATACCACTAAAAATGTAAAAACAAAATTAGAATACATTTGATTGACAAAAAAAATAAAAAATTACAACAAACATTTAATATTTAAAAACAGTTTCACACAAGACACACATGGATGCAGAGGACCCGAATACTAATATTTATAATATTTGCTTCTATGCAGAAAGACACAAAGAACAAACAACACCGGAATTTCAAGGTCAACTGAAGGATGGAAGCATTCAGCAACTAGCAGTCAGTATTGCCAACCGATTCAGGGGAAATAAACAAAAGAAAAATACCCTGGGTCGCCTGCACCCATGTGTGCCAGTTACGGGTTAAATAAAATAAAAATTGCAGCCACAGCGTTTCTCTCAGTATAAGATTTTTTCCAAAGCCAGTTTGTGGCTTAACCGTAAGTCGTATTTAAAAACTAATTACATTTGGCATGTAGAAAATTTTATGTTCTACAAAATTGTTTTCTTGATTTTCTTCCGTATCACGGTAAGCTCACAAAATGGCGTCAAACTTAAAATTTGTTAAAAATCGTTCAAGTTGTTTTACTTTAACCGTGTTTTTATACGTTTACACTTTAGATAACTTCATAAAACCTTATAATTTTATGAAGAGGGAGAGAGAGAGAGAGAGGGGGCTACCTGCTGTCTTGCTCTTTCCTGCGCTACGTCACTGTGGCCGCTGTGACTGTGAGTGAGTTGTGGTTACTTCCTTACTGGAACACTATTTTTAACCTAAGCTCAAAACCACATTTGTTATTTCAAGGAGCGAGGTCTACTGTTCGCAGAACTACTAGTAATAAAGGTGTAGGATTAACAATAACATCAAATCTAAGATGGTAAATAATGTTAAATCAAACTATTATGTGTATTCTATAACAGTTATAATAAAGTTTAAAAGAACCAGCAAGGCCCAGGTCTACACTTTAATAAAACCTAACCTAAAAGTTAGAAATAAAATTAATTGCTTCACAGTTTGAGATCAGCTCTTAATTGAAATATTAGAGCAAACAGCTCTACCAACAAAACATATTTATTTATTATTTAGTATGGCGCTAACATTGCCCTAAAATATTTAGTACAGTGTGTGTTGTTTTTACTTCAACAGTTGACGTTGTTCACAAAAACCTATCTTAAAAGTTAGAAATACAAATAATTGGTTTAAGTTTGAAATCAGATGATGATGGATATATTATAAGAAACAGCTGACTACTGTTATAAATGTAGTCAATAAACATATGTAATGTCACTTACATTTTTCTTGAATATTGAGTATATTTTTATTGTTTTTATGTTCAATAGATGCTGTTGTTTTTCAAAATGTGTATAAAAACACGCGTGTATTCGAATGGAACGTTGTGTAAAAATTTAAAAAAAAAAAAGTTATCAGTGAAGAAGAACTTTCAGATTAGTAACTTTGAAAAGACTAACATTAACATTTTTATTTAAATAGATTGTATATTATGCGAAGTACCTTTAATCATCCACTGCTTAAATCTTCCTTTAAAAGAAGCTCCTACAGCACCGAGTCGAACGGAAGTATAAAGGATGTAATAACAACGTACATGATATTTTAACCTGCAATATTTATCGTCGGACACTGTGTTATATTTATTGAACTACGGAACAGAGATTTATGGACTTTTGTATTGACAGCTGACCATTAGGGAAAGAAAGGGGAATGAAGAGGGTGGCTGGATCCGGACATTTTGTTACAACTCAATCATGTTGGGTCGCTTTTCAATCAAGCCGGAGGGGTGAGAGGTTGGACTCCGGGGACCTGCATAAAATATCGAAGGTCATTGTAAATATAATTTTCGTTTCTAAATGAATCAAATACATTCAGGTGCTGTTATAAGTTATACTCGTGAGAAAATTTGATCGAATACGTCTTTTTGCAACAAATATCACGACCTATTTATCAATGACAATGATTTAAACAAAGTTAACCGAAATAAAATTAAGTTATAAAGGTCGGATTAGTTAATAAATATTTGACCTTTATTTTTTTATTATTAACTAGGGGAAACCCCTGCGTGCTCCGCACGCCAACCCCGTTGGAACCATTTGTACACATAATCATGTTATATTTTCTTTATAATATAGGTTTAGGATTAATAATAACCCCAAAGCTAAGATGGTAAATAATGTTAAATGTTCAAATCAAATTATTTCGTATCTTTCATAACAGCAGTTATAATAAAGGTTAAAATAACCAGCAAGGCTCAGGTCTACACTTCAATAAAAACCTAACCTAAAAGTTAGAAATACAATTAATTACTTCACAGTTTGAAATCAGCTCCTAATGGAAAATATTAGAGCAAACAGCTGATTACTCTATCAAAAATGAACATATTTATTGTTCAAAACCCTTTTTCGTGCATCTATACAGGCGTACTGGACATGTCTGGTGCAAATTTGGTTGAAATCGATCGATTAGTTTTCTCTCTAGCTTTGTATACTTTTTTAAAGTGGGCGATTAACTAATAAATATTATTATTATTAGCTAGAGAGAAAACTATTCTATCGATTTCGAACAAATTTGCACCAAACACGTCAATTAGGTCTTTATAGATGCACGTAAAAAGGTTTTGAAAAACAACCCTCTTTATGGCCAAAAAAACCCCAAAAATCAGTTATTATTATTAGCTAAACGAGAATTTTTAGAAAGATGCGGGTTTGTGTATATGGTAGGGCACATTAAAGGCTACAAAGAAGCCAAATTTTATCAAAATCGTTAGAGCCGTTTTTTTATAAAAAAATAATAACTGATTTTTTGGGGGGTTTTTGGCCAAAAAGAGGGTTGTTTTTCAAAATTGAACAAAACCCTTTTTCGTGCATCTATGCAGGCGTACTGGACATGTCTGGTGCAAATTTAGTTGAAATCGATCGAATAGTTTTCTCTCTAGCTTTGTATACATACAGACATACATAGGCCTACATACAGACTTACATACAGACATACATACAGACATACATACAGACATACAGACAGACATTTTGTAAAAAACACTTTTTTGGACTCAGGGGGTCCCAAAACGGATATTTCCACAAAAATCTCAACATTGATTTTTTTTGCGATCACTATACTTTCTCTATATTATAGTATAGTGAGAAAGTAAAAGGTGGTCAATAATGTTACATGTTCAAATCAAATTATTTCCTATATTTTAGAACAGCTGTTATTATAAAGGTTAAAAGAACCAGCAAGGCTCAGGTATACACTTTAATAAAAAAATAACCTAAAAGTTAGAAATACAAATGATTGCTTCAAAGTTTGAAATCAGCTGTTAGTGGAAATATTGGAGTAAACAGATGTTTTATCTGTTATTTTATTAAATTTATATGGTAATAAATGTAAATACATGTGTTGGTTCATCGGTCTAGGCCTAACCTATGATTTTTTCCGACTAAATTTACAAGTATTGAAATAAAAATGTTTTAACAAAATGAATTATAGACTATGTTCCTCAGGTAGAGTGTAGATTTTTATTGGTAAAACTATTTTTTCAATCGGTTCAGTAGTTCCAGAGATTACCCCCTACATGCAAATAAAAAAACAAATTTTACCTATTTATAATGTTACTATAGATAATATAACCAAATATTGAAATCAGCTTTAAAATAAAATACGATTTAAATATTGTAAAGTTTTTAAACCTTCAACAAAATTAAAATATTACTTTACACAAATCGAAATGAGCAATCATGAACTTTAATTTCTAAATATGTGTTAACAATCCTAGCTAAAACTACGTTCTAAAAATTTTAATTAACATTATAAATACACATAAACATATATTGATATATTGCACTTAAAAACTAAATAGTTCCAATAGGATATATTAATTCGTTTCACATTAAACAAGAGAATACCCATTAATTGCCCCCTCGAACAAGTTATTTGCAATTTAACATAATTTTTACTTTCTCCACCCTATACGTAGTATATGGAGAAAGTATTGTTTTTGTAAGAATGTTCGAATTTGAATTTTCAGTTGAATTATCTGTTTTGGTGCTCCCAGAACCCCCAAAAATGGTTTAGTGCAATTATCTGTGTTGGTGCTCCCTGAACCCAAAAATATTTTTAGTGGAATTTTTTGTTTTGGTGCTCCCTGAACCCAAAAAAGTGTTTTTACAGTGGTGTCTGTCTGTCAGTCTGTCAGTATGTATACACGACCAGAGAGGACACTATTGGTCCGATTTTCATGAAATTTGGTATGTAGGTACTAAACCCTAATATCTCCAGGCGTTTTTTTTTCATTTTTTGGAATTATAATTTTTAAGGGTAATTTACCCCTAAAAACCCATAAAAAACGACAAAAATTCAAATTTCTCAAAAACGGCTCTAACGATTTTGATCAAATTTTCTGTATTTATAGTGCTTAAGATGCCAAACAAAATGACACCACCCGCTTTTATCAAAACTTCGGCGTTTTATAATTATGGGGATATGTTTAAAAATAAACAAGTTTTTGTTGTCAATCTAGCATCGCGGCGGCGGCCGCACAGGGTAGCACCACGGTAGCGAGCACGGTTAGTAATTCAAAGGTCGCGCGATCGAATCCCGCCTGGGACAATAATTTTTTTATACGATTGACGTTGGTAGAATATTATTTTTTTGTTTTTTTCTAAAAAGTAATAAATACAATGATTGAAAACAATATTATTTTGACTACAGTAAGTTGGGAGAAAGTTTGTGTCAGTTAACTGATACCGTTTATTTTTTTTTTGATGTAGCACATGCTTTTATTAACACTAAATAAATATCTCCCAATATTTATGTATATACATAAATAATTTGTATTGCTTACGTATTGATACAGTTAACAATTTCAAATTTATTTTATACAGCAAACCATAAAGAGGAAAGCCATATTTTAGGATATCTGAATAAGCTAAACAATTGCTCTGACATGCGGTACTTATTCATATCATTGCTGACCTTGACACCTCACTGATTCAAAACATTTTAAAAATATTCTACTCAGAAACGTCCTCCATCTTTCTATTTAGAAATATCCTTTAAAAAATGTAAAATTATTTATAATACATATAACCAATTGAAAGTAGTTCATAATTAAATATCTACTGGTAATAAACCAATTTCAAATGATTATAAGGGTTAACATACCGGATGTCCATAAAGCACCCCCCCCTTAACTTTGGAACAAGTTGAAATAAATAAATGTGCTTCCGTTTATGTGCACCTCTAGTTTGTGACATTCTTCTTCACTTATCAAGCCTTTTAAAATGAGGTATCACTTGATGGTGGTTTGTATTTAAGATTTTTGAGTTACCTTTTCAACCCCACATTTTGGGGTAAGGGGTGAAATAGTCGGTTACATACAAATTCATTTTCCCTCGTCACATAAAGATACCACGATGCTCATTTATTTATTTCAACTTGTTCCAAAGTTAAGGGGGGGGGACTTTATGTACACCCGGTATTTTAAAGAAGGTTTACTGAATAGTTATTTGGTTTTTTTTCTTTTCTTAACAGTAAATTATGTGAATCAATTTAGTTTTTTGTTTAAAATTATTTTGGCCTAGCTATTTTTTTAGCGAATTTCCATAGGAAAGTTGAGCCATTCCGGTGTCCCTTATGGTAGTACACCGATCATGGTCCCCAGAACGAGTTTTGGGGTGTCTTTCGAAATGAAATATGTATATATTATGTGTTCGCCCTCTGACGGCAGCATTTTAAGTCCGATTTGGTTTGCTCGCATGACCTACTTGAAAGTCTAACACCTACAATGATTATTTGTAACGCATTTAGAGTAGGCCTATATATAGGTGTTGTGCAAATTTCTCTGTTTTCGACTTAATCAATTTAAAATAATTTCTTAGTGAATACCTGACACACAACTACAGTAATTAGGCTGTACATACCACATAAAGCTGCGCGCCCACTGGGTCGTCACGGACGGTCATACGGTCGGTACGGGATTTTTCAAAAGTTCAAAACATTGAATTAAATGAGCATGCGCCCACTGCGTCGTCACGGCCGTCAATGGCGTTCCGCACCTTCGGCATGTCCGATAGAAAGTCTGGAGCTACCATCGATGTATAAACACACATGTGTGTTTATACATCGATGGGAGCTACGAACTGTGACGGCGGACCCGCCCGACCGATCCAGTGCGCGCGCACTTCGGGCGTCTGGGACGGTCGGTACGGCATTTTCAGCGTTCTATGCAGTCTGCTCTCTGTTGTGCTCGTGGTCAAACTTGTCGTGAGTCATCCTGAAGTACTAAAAAAACTTAAGGTCATCTTCCAAAAGGTCCGGGAACAAAGTGTGAAATTCACCACAAAACAATCTTTTTCTGTTAATGTTATGAATCCAAAACCTCCTTTTTCTTATTTTAACATTCTCCTCTTCTTCTATCAAAAACGCACTCACTACCGCAATTTCCTCCTCCACATCCATCTTTCAACAGATCCTCTCCTAAACTGACTTCTGTTTTGGCGGAAGGAGCATTGAGGACAGCGCGGAACGCCCGATCCAGTGCGCGCACCCCCTCTAAAAAATGCCGTGACGACCTTACCGACCCAGTGGGCGCGTAGCTTAATGCGTCTATTAACTAAAACGCGTTTCAACCGCCATTGTCTCATTTTGTTAAAACTTTGCTACATAAACATGCAAATTTAAATGTAGGCCTACGGTATCCATGTCAGCTGAGAGTAATCTTTGTAAAATGTTAGGAAATCCTAAAGATAAAATTCAAGAACTGGACAAATCTGGTATTTAAAGTATAAACTGTGAAATGTGTCCGAAGAAATATATAGGCGAAACCAAAAGAAGTATGAAGACATTTAAAGAACATTTTTCTCATTTAAATTAGTACCAGGAGACCGAGCTAAAGCTCGATTATAAGCAGGGCTATGATTTCAATAACTATTATTGAAAATTTCCGTGAACATCGTTTAGGTTAGGCCTATAACATTAAACAACTAAATAAAGGGTATGTTTATTTAGCAGAAGTATTCGTTGCCATGGTAACTATAAATAGATACAACATTAGGCTTACCTCTAATAAAATACAGTTTAAAAGAAAACAGATGATCATTGTAATGGCATTGAAAACATTTGCATCAGCTGTGCTTCGTTTAAAAGAAAACAGATGATTATTGTAATGACATTGAAAACATTTGTATCAGTTGTGCTTTGTATTGTTTAAAATGGACAAATTTCACTTTTTAATTTAATAAAAAGACGTAGAAAACGAATTTTCCCAGACTGGTGACCATTTCCAATCGATTTCTCGTGGCCAAAAGCCCCATATAAAATCAAAAAATCAAAAATCCTTAGACGGAGATTCCAGATCCATTTAGCAGACAGACAATTATCTCTCGCTTTAGAAGATAAGATAATAGGCCAGATACAGCTGCTACGGCTAAACATTGTTTAGATGAGAACCATCATTTTTAAATAGAAAACACTGTATTATAGAAATATGTAACTAAAATTAACACAATAGATACCTTGAAAACTTTTTATATTGACAAAAATAGTAAAATAATTGCAAATAATGAATTAGGACCCATACAAAATTCTTTGTTAGTATACAAATAATGTATTGTTTGAGATTATTATTAGGTTAATAACTTGTTTAGTAATATAGTTAATGTTAGGCTAGTTATAATAAAGCGAGGCGATTGGTAACGCCTTACTAATTTAACGTAGTGTTAAACCACGCCCATTGAGTTCTGTATAAATACGTTACATGAAACACTGTTAGGTTAGTTATAGTTTGACTATTGTAGCTCGTGCATCACTGAAGATGGCGACTTTATCGTTGAAACGCGTTTGAGTTAATAAACGTACTAGTTGTGAGATTGTGTGTTCAAAGTTTCTTCTATAAAATACATCCATATATTTATAGATAGTTAGTTAAATACGATATGCCTTAATGTCTTTTTACTTTCTGCACCCTATACGTACTATGTGGAGAAAGTATTGTTTTCGTTCAAATTTTCAAATTTTAATTTTTAGTGGAATTATCTGTTTTGGTGCTCCTAGAACCCCAAAAATTTTTTTAGTGGAATTATCTGTGCTGGTGCTCCCTAACCCAAAAGATATTTTTAGTGGAATTATTTGTTTTGGTGTTCCCTGAACCTAAAAACGTATTGTTTTGGTGATGTCTGTCCGTGTGTCTCTTAGGATGTGTACAGAGCTGTAGACCATACCAACGGTCCGATTTTGATGAAATTTGGTATGTAGGTGTAGTTCTGGAATATTTCCAGGAGTTTTTTTTCCATTTTTTCAAATTTTTATTTATAAGGTGTTTTACCCCCCAAAAATTACAAAAATAAACGAGAAAAATCTACATTTCTCAAAAACGGCTTTAAGTATTTTGATAAAATTTGCCTTATTTGTAGCCCTTAATGTACCCTACCATATCCAAAAAATTGCATCTTTCTTTAATTCTCGTTTAGTTAATAATAATAATAACTGATTTTGGGGGATTTTTGGCCAAAAAGTAGATTGTTTTTCAAAACATTTTTCTTGCGTCTATACAGGCCTAATTAACATGTTTGGTGCAAATTTGTTCGAATAGTTTTAATAATAATAATAATAATAGTTTTATTAGTTACTCTCCTACTTTAATGTGTCCCCCCCCGCCTACATTATTATGAATTATGAAGTCACAGTGAATCTGTTTAATAATTTAAATATGTTTGTGAGAAAGTATGTGGCAGTTCCTGCCACTAAGAAAGAATTTGAAAATATTTCGCATTTAAGGGTTGAAACAACCAGTAAAACCATAAATATTGGTTGTCTTTAATCTCAAAAACCATATATGGCCTAGGAACGTGGAATTTGGTACACATATTGCTCATAGGCCTTTGAGGTGCACTAAGAAATCATTTTGAAATATTTCGCGTTTAAGGGTTGAAACAACGCCTTAAACCATAAATATTGGTTGTTTTATATCTCAAAAACCATATATGGCCTAGGAACGTGGAATTTGATACACTGTTGCTCATAGGTACTAGAGGCGCACTATGAAAGAATTTTGAAATATTTCACGTTTAAGGGTTGAAACAAAACCTAAAACCATAAACCACCTCCTATGCTACTCTTGGGAAGGTTTAAAGTTTCAACTGGGAGAAAGTAAGTGGCAGTTATCTGGTACAGTTTATTAAATTGCTTCTTGATTTACATATTTACCTAAGCGAAAATTCAGTTTTAAGCTCAATAAGTTGGTTATTTTTATTAAACCAGAGTTAATTGTTTTTTTTTTGTTTTTTTTAATAGCAAACTGTGGGCAATCAAACAGGAAAAGAATTGGGACTAATTCGACTTTATAGCAATTGTAAGTAATAGGCCATTTGGCTTATCTAGATGTACTGACCTAAAAGAAGAATCACGTAGGGCTACTTTATTTGTGATTAGTGCCGACCACTACGCGGACAGTAAAATAAATACTGGTAAACGTGTGACGCTAATGGCCTAGTTTGGTTTGAATACAAATTTACTTCACTCTTGCTTCTATCTCACGAAGCTTGTATGTATCTAAGCAAAAACACGCAGGAAATATATTTGAACACACAATTCCCGTTAACGTAGCTGATCCATTGGATCTTTTAATTTTACTTTCTCACTATACGATTAATTTCTTGATCTTCATTTAGTGTTTTATTTTTAGTTTTTATATCTTTTTTTAGAGCTTGCTATAGTTTATACTTATTTTCTTATAGTCAGCACGGTAATTTTTATTCTGGTTATTATAGATTTTCTTGTGGGTATGTTCGAGAGTATTTATTATTAATTCTTCATTGATTACCTTTAAATTTTTTGTATTAAAGTTGAATCTATTTTTATTATTTTACTTAAATAGTTTAATAAAAATTATGATTTGTGGATTCATAGATATCTACTATTGATTTTAAGTTATTAATTATAAAATTAATTTAAGCTTTATTACTTCATTGATGCTAATTTTATTTTCATAATTTTTATTTTATATTTTTGTATTTTGTTATTCATGAAAAACTTATTTTATTAGAATGGTCTATTATTTTATTAAATTCTAGTTCTGTATATATATCAATTATTTTAGATTGAATATCTTTAATTTTTATTTCATTTGTGTTAGGAATTTCCTCTTTTGTAATTTTTTATAGTAATGAGTATATAATTGTTGATAAAAATATTAATCGGTATAGAGAAAGTATAGTGATCGCAAAAACAATAGGTGTTGAGATTTTTGTGAAAATCCGTTTTGAGACCCCCTGAGTTCAAAAAACAGTTTTTTACAAAATATCTGCCTGTATGTCTGTCTATCTGTATACAAAGCTAGAGAGAAAGCTATTCGATCGATTTCTAACAAATTTGCACCAAACACGTCAATTAGGCCTGTATATATGCACGAAAAAGGTTTTTGAAAATCTTTGAAAAAGAACTCCCTTTTTGGCCAAAAAATCTCCTAAAAACTGTTATTATTTTTTTATAAAAAATGGCTCTAACGATTTTGATAAAATTTTGCTTATTTGTAGCCCTTAATGTACCCTACCATATACAAAAAAACCGCATCTTTCTAAAAGTTCTCGTTTAGCTAATAATAATAAGTGATTTTTGTGGTTTTTTGGCCGAAAAGGGGGTTGTTTTTCAAAATTTTTCAAAAAATCTTTTCGTACATCTATACAGGCCTAATTGACGTGTTTGGTGCAAATTTGTTCGAAATCGATCGATTAGTTTTCTCTCTAGCTAATAATATTTATTACTTAATCTCCTACTAAAATATCCCCTCTCCTACCCCACCTACAATTATAAAGTCAGAGTGAATCTGTTTAGTAATTTAAATGTTTGTGAGAAAGTATGTGCCAGACAATTAAACCCGCTCGACGTTCACTCACAGGGAACAAGCTTTGGCAAGACTGGAACGTATAATAAACTTGACAGGTAATTGAATAGGTTTTATTCAGCTCCAAATTCATCGACCTGATTTAGCCATAATTATTAATTTAAGGCTATACATGACTCACGAGATACAAAGGGGACAATGCACAAATTTATTTATAATATTTTTATGAAAGCCCACATAAGATCGTTAAACATTCTTAGTATTTTGATACACCATACAAATGTGATCATTGTGTATTGTGTTTAAAATGAGTACCACTATCACTTAGTTTATTATAATGCATTACTTGAATGCCATATCTTATATAAATCTACTGTTATGTCAATGTACAGAATTAGTTTAATCTTTATTAGGGTAAAATGAAAATGTGATATTGCAGAAATATGGTTTGTTAAAATTGTACACATGATTTATCATGGTTCTATCATGATTTAATCCCTAAAACCAGTAACCTTAACGTGCAAGGTCAACATTTGCAAACAATTCTAATCCACCTTACTTTAACCTTTCCGAATACGAACAAAAAATGGAGATTCATTAACACGTGGGTCAGTTTGGTGAAAAATACAAACCAAACTGAAAAATAAACCATAAAAATACAAATTTGCATGTAACTCCGCAAATTTGTTTTATCTTAACAATTTAATTATTTATGATAAAAGGAGTTCCTTTAATGTGTTTTATATATTAACAACTGTTTACAGAGATGCTATTATTTTTATACATAGGTGTCGCGGTTTTTAAACAAAATGTCATGCAAATATCACCAGAGATCATAGTTTGTAACGCATACCAGTACCCTACAACTGTCGGACTACTCAATTTAAGTTGTCGTGGGGGCGTGGCACTTAAAATAGATCAGCTTTGACAAACTCTACTTGTAATGAATATTTCACCCCCTAAAAATCGTCCAATCGCAATAAATCAAAAACCGTTGGAAAGGAAATGACCTAAACTTTAATTATTGTATTTACAAGTTTCTTCTAAAACGTATATTTACATACGTAATCATCGTTGCAGTTTTTGAGCTTTCTGAAAACCTATGCCGCGAATTTAATGCGCCGAAACTACATTTAATTCCAGTTTCTATGTCCCTCCCTACAGCCCGCCCGGTAATTTGTCTGAGTTATATCTGTATACTACAGGATTCGTCACACTTCTCCCTATCTGAAACTGCCATCCAATTAAAAATCGGAAAAATATTTTTAAAGTTGTGGGGCATTTTGTAAACCCATGCAATTGGTCAGTTTTCCAACCAATAAACAGCCTTACATATTACACGTGATATCTGTGTGACCAAAATCTATTTTTAGACATATTTTGATATCTTTTTAAAGAGAATGCTTTAAGCTAACATTTCCTGTGAAGCAAATAAGTTTTGTTTGAACAGTTTGTTGCGTAGGGCCGTGGCAAAGTGACTGTTATTACGTTCTCATCCGACGTTTGAATTTCAAACCTAATGGACTTTTAACAACGGTAGACATGGCAGTTTGCCGCGCGCTTGGTTGTATAGTTTGTATATACGGGATTTTCTATATTTGTTCTAACTTTTGTTATTCAAATAATTCTAAGTCAAACACTTTTATGAAAAGATAATTTGTAAGTATACAGTTAAATTCTTTGATTTATTCTCTAAAATTTGTTATATTAATACTGTATTTCCTTTTGGGGCAAAGCATATATTCCTAAATTTCGTTTAAAATTAGGCCTAGTTTTGCTAGCAGTCGTGTAGTTGGAACATAAAAACTGGTGTTTTCAAAATAATAAATTTGAATTTGATAAATGTTTTTATACAGTTCTATTTAGCACTAACTTACGAAACTTTTTTACGATAAAGAAAAAATTACAAAACAAATTTACTAATTCTTATGTAGGCCTAAAGTTGAACTTTTTCCTTTCGTTACTAAACATTGTTTGTTTCTTGAGCTTATAACTTTTACAATTTCATCAATCAATTTATTAATTGCATATATGAATTCTTTGAACCTTTCTCTTCAAAAAAGATGCAGAACACCTTTGGATTGGTATACAATTACTATGTTTGGCGAATTTTTGAAAATAAGCTTGCACACGCACCGAAATGACTTGACGTTGCAAAACATTAACATGGACAGTTGTAGGGTTAACATGGCAGTGGTAGGGTTAACATGGACCGTTGTAGGGTTAACATGGACAGTTGTAGGGTTAACATGGACAGTTGTAGGGTTAACATGGACAGTTGTAGGGTTAACATGGACAGTTGTAGGGTTAACATGGACCGTTGTAGGGTTAACATGGACAGTTTGCAACGATCTACCACCCCCCTTTGACCTGATCTACCTCGCTTTTCGCAATTTAACTAATTAGTGTTTAAAAATAATTAAATCGATTACCTTTTTTGGCTCCTGGCTAGCTCCACCAGTCAAGTCAAGAGGGTAGCTCGTCTTTGCAAGGATATTTATCGTTAGTTTCTTACCTTACGATAAAACCCTTAATTATTTTTTGCCAAGGAATATTTATGATATTTAATTTTTTAGAGACTAAACTCTGCCCGGAGTCGTGCCTTTCGGAGAACAGTAATCTTCGTTATATCCAGCCAATCCTTCCTTAATATTAGCACTTCTTAAAATTAACTTTGGATTTGGTAATTTACTCAGAATAAAAGATTTTTTATTTGGAGAATAGAACATAAATTTTAATCACTCTTAATTCATATTATTTATATAATTTAACAATCGGATCCTTTATCCTTAAAATACAAAAAAAAATTTCTTAGCTAAATTTTTGTGAAATTTTCTCTACACAATTTAACTTCAAAATCAATAAAAAATAACCTTTTTGTGAAAGATAGATAGAATATGTTTAACTTTATTTTTTATAATTTTTATTCCCCAAAATTTACATATTAAAAATTTTAAAAGTAAAGCCCTATTCGTCAATGCTGTAAACTATGAAAAATTATAAAGGTGTCTCCGACACTACCTTGTTTCGTATACGGTGTATTCCTTCTTGGAGATCCTGAGTCCGGGATTGGTGCGATGTTCTAGAAGTCCCGATCTGGAACGCAGTTCTGGAAGTCCGGGATCTTGTCCTTCGATGTCGCCTTTCCGTGAATTCGTCTGGATTCCTCCTGTGAGTTCGGATGCCACGTGATAACAGACCTCGCCGCTGTTATCCTGGATCTTCCCTTGAAGTTCTCGGCGATAGTATTCTCGACGAAATATAGCGTTTATTTTACTACGCTATGAACTAGATTGATTTTTTTTCAGTTGTATACTTTACTAAATATTTAGATTTACGAAGTATTGAAATCTTTGAATTTATTATGCTCTGCTGTGATACGATGATCTAACGAGATGCGTGGAGACTTTCCCGGAGTTTCTATTACGACTGTTGAAGTGACCCGCGTTTTACGGTTAACTCCTGCAAAAACTTATACTCTGCTGTGACACGATGATCTAACGAGAAGCGTAGAGACTTTCCCGGAGTTTCTATGAAGACTGACGAGGCGAACCGCGTTTTTCGGTAAGCTCCGGCAAAGGCCTATATTAGCCTACCAACCCTTCTACTCAATTTCCCTTTTGTTTTTGGTGTGGCGCTCGGGCTGTAATTACTTTAGAATTTTTTCCTTATTTTTCCCATAATCCTGGTTGTTTTCTCTACTCGAATATATGTAAAAATTATATTTTTGGCATTGTTTTCAAAATTAATTGATTTTGTACATTGGCAATTATATTGGCTAGACTGTAGAATGGGCGTGTCTTTACCTTTGGTCGACCGACAATTCTCTTCAAGAAAAATAATCAACTTTGGCCTGTTCCTTATGGTTTGCGAGATTTGTGACCATTTATTCCCAAATTCCTGTAACTCGGCTTCCCGTGATCGGATCGGGTTCTGGATGATGTCATTTTGTTCAGCTTGGTTTACTGGCTACGCACAAACTCGATTCGTAGTTGTACGACGTCGCGTTCCCGTTCCACACCTTTTTCGCGATCGCGTTTTTCTTGACTCGCGGTTTTTCCAAATTATAAAGTTTTTTATATTTTTTATGGTCATCCTGTATTGTTTACGTCTTTCCACTAAACTAGTCTTTTACCGTTTTTGAATTGGTTAATTATTGGTTGAGTTATTGTCCTTTTCGTATCATCACTTCTTGTCTAAATATGTTAACACCCCTTTTACCTTAAATTAATCCTTTTTTCTATCTTTCACAGGTTTTGACATTTTATACTAATTATTATCTCTATTTTTATATCTTATCATTTTTTCTATTAACCCTTTATTTATAGGTGACAATAGGCATTTTACTTTTTTACCTAAAAACGTTAATAACTCTTAAATTTATTCTTTGATATTATTTAAACGTGACTAATTTTGTTAAAATCTTTATTTATTTTAATTAATTTACTACTTTTTACTAGAACTGTACTTTAAACTACTTTGATTTAATTTTCCTTTTTTAATTACTTTTTATTTAATTATTTTTATATTTACCATTTAATTTTAACAAAAACTTTTTTCGTAATTTGTCTATTTTTCTACTGGTCTCTCAATACCCTTATAAAGATTTAAAAAATTTTAAAAATTCTGACTTTTAACTTTTTTCCTCGCTTTTATTTTGCTAATAACTTTTTATTTCTTTATTTAATTCCAAATTGTGATTTGACTTTTTTATTACCATGATTATTCTACATATTTTGATACTTTAAAAACAACTTTTTTATTAAAATAATTTTTCCATTGTTCTCTAGCCAGCTTGTTTCATTTGGCTGCTGAGATTCAAACAACT
>JAGFPH010017532.1:0-17541 GCA_018207615.1 Philaenus spumarius | reverse complement strand
TATAAACAAATATATTTATGATAAAGGTTGTATTTATAAACAATTTATAACCTCAAAGAAAATATTATAACGTATATTATATCGTACATTAGATCTATAACTCATATTTGAAAAAAAAACAAGAAATTATAACGATTGAAGTTGCAAACATAACCCTAAACCATAATATACACTGGGTTTGTTTAAATAGGCCTATTACAGATGATGGGTGAAATCAACAGTTATATTAAGGCTCTTCTTTACCTTGAAGAAAACTCCCGAGTGTACAGTATGATTTCAATAAGGGTCTGACTGAAGCTGCAAAATCGTTGTAACATGCATTCGTAATAACGTGTTTCGGATTCTATTTATAAATTAATAATCTGGGAAACTACTTTAAGTTATAAAGAAGGCTTTATATTTTTACGTGTTAGCTTAAAAAATGGAAATTATTGCTTAAAACTTCAAAAAAATGCGTTAAAAATAATCGATTTTTACTCAGTTAAACTGTTGATTAAAATGAGTTGCCGTCGATTTCTTTCAATTATGAGATATAAGACAAAAGCACACAGCCTTTAAGAACAATTTAAGATGTTTCACAACTTTTTAGGTTGAAAAAACGGCGTCCGAAACACGTTAGAGCGAAGTGCATATTTTTGCTGTTTTACGCAAGGTATAGAAGACCCTTAAATGTTACTCATTACGTACGGACGTACACTTGTTTTATATGAGTTGGTGTTTATTTTTATGAACACTCTGTAGCCTATAAATTTGCGATATGTTTATAAAATTTATCTTTTTATGAATTAAAATAGTAGGACGTTGTTCTTGAAAAGCATTTGAACCAAATATTGAATAGTAGCGATTATTATTTTCGATTATTTTGTGTGCGAGAAAATAAAAATGGCCGTTACGTGCTACAAGCACATCGCTTCTTTGCTAATCTCCGTCTCAATTGGTCCAATTAAAGTATTTAAACTGCAAAACAATAGTCGCTCACTCCACGCTAGATAGCATTAACTGAAGGTACGCCAGCCCTAACCATATACGTCGATCGTGAAATTAATTAACCTATATTAAAACAGGAACAGTTGAAGCAGGACAAGAAACAAGAGGAGGGGGGGTTAGCGTGGGACCAACCCCTGGTGAGAAAAAATCAGCCAACCATTTCCAGGGCTCGCTTAATTGCATGGGGTGCGCACCTGTTTGACCAGACTTGTGGAAAGGCCTATCTGCATTATGAGCGTTCGTGAACCCAAATTTACGACCAACCTCAAATTACAAACGCGCACCACTAACATACAAACTTTAGTATATGTTTAAATTACGATCAGTGCAGTGATTTTGCCAATGTGAGATTTAGTTTCTGAACTTTAACGTTAAACTTGAAAATAAACGCGTGCGCGCTTCGCACGCAAACTTTTGTATAGCCCCTTTCCCGTAAAAGCATTCTAACAAATTTTGATCGCTGGGCCGGATTCTGCGTCACGGATTACAGCTAATCTCTCTACATAAAAATGAACGTTTCTTTGTCCTCTATAGATTCAAAAACTATTCGACCGATTTCACTAAAAATTTCACATTTTATCCATATCATTGCCAAACGTGTTTAGACGTTACAATTATTACAGTCCAAGGGGTTGAAACGGATTTGCTACCCCTATGCAATAAATATAAATTGCACTAATTTCCTACAAGTTATAAAGCAAAAACTATGTAATAGTAATATGACCAGAAATGAGATCAGCGAGCCAAAAAACCCAAGAGTACCGTATTTTGCGGCTTTTTAGAGGTTTAAAAAAAAATTATGCACTTTTAGATGTACTTTATGCCATGGGCACCCATATGATATTTTCTAGGGGGGGGGGGGGGGGGCTAGACCGAGGTATCATATGGGGACGGCTCTAGTAAAACAGAAAGCAACCTTCGACTCCCTATAGCGGCGGTAGGTTACACGGACATTGCTCAGCCTAAATCCATTTAAAACCCGCAATTGTTCAAATAGCGTTTTTTAAAAAATACTAAAATCTTGGGGACGGAAGTCTTCAGGTGAATGGCTTGGTAGTTTTTCTCTAAATTAATAGTGACAACATAAAAAAATATTAAAATTCAATGTTTTAAATTGTTAATACATATTAAACAAAATATTTTCCTTAATTTTTAAAAAGCCATTTGCATGCATATTGACCATAGCTTTAAAATGGCATATCGTTTATAATTTTCCGATAAAAAATAAAGGAAAAATTTGGATTTTAATTTAACATTGGTCTTATGGAGTGTCAGCCAACATGGCCGACAGCTAGAGCCGACCCTTAACACGTTCACTGCTGAAGACACACATGTAAGCTAGACACTGAACACTATGAAAACCGGCCGACGCACAGTGCATTGCACGCCAAATACCGTATTGGGAGTATTTTCAATACACAATGCATTGCGTTCTTCGCACGAAAACCTCCGTCTTGCAGGTTTTTTCAATACACAATGCATTGCGTGCTTCGCACGCCAATCCCCGTATTTGGAGCATTTTCAATACACAGTGCATTGCAGCTCATGCTTGATCTGTTCTAAAAAATAAAATAAGTATATGTAAAATCAAACGGCACATAACTTTTAAAACATATTTTAGTGCTAATCTCTTTAAAGAAAAATACCCGACTTAAATTAATAATATACATATTTTCCTTTCTCTGGGAGCTAGGGGGGCCGTGGCCCCAATCTGCCCATACGTATGGGCGCCCATGCTTTATGCACCCGGGGTGCATTTTTGTTTTCTTCCGAAACTGGTGATATGTAGACTTTTTTCCTAGTATTTTTCTGAACACGATGCAGAAAACTGCGTCCAAATCGGAGCTGTAGGCAAAAATGTATTTATTCGGGCCGAAATCCGTGCTAGTTTGCCTGGTCTACTATACTACACGCGCTATAACTTTGCACTTGGGATTTTTGGAGATTAATGTGAAAATGGTATCGGCAACGTCGCACTGTTGAGACGAGCGGATGTGTCTTATGTCGCTGACTCACAGGTGCACTTCCTGAGAAGGCTCTTTCGAAATTGCAAATTATTATTTTTTTCTTCTGATATATTTTTCAATATTTCTTATCATAACATGTTTGGTCATACTTAGCTGATAATAAATATCTAAAATGTATTAAAATTGGACAATTATAAGTATTGTTTATAGATGTACAGGGTGATTCAGTAAAGCGTAGCGGGCTATGCAGATTCAGATTCTACATGCAAAAATAAGTCGAAAATGTAGTATAACATTTTTTCGATTTCAGCTTAGTTTAGCCGTAATTCGCCATTTTGTTTTTTTACAAAAATTCATTGTAACTCTGGAAATAGATAAGATATAAAGTTCAAATTTAGAATAAGCATTTTATATGTTACAATTAACAAGTATACCAAACACAAAGAATTTATTTTTATAATTTTCAAAATGGCGGCCATTACAAATTTTTAACGTGGAATATATTGAAAACAGTTAACTTTACAAAAAAATTACAAGAGACAAAATATTTTTATTTTTTAACGACAGACACAATGTTCTTTTTGTAGTTTTAGTAGGTCAAAGAATAACCGAGTTATCGTCAAAAACATAATTTCTTGGTAATTGTCTACAACAGACAAAATTAGCCTAAAATCATATTTTTTTTAAATTACACAAAGTTTTTAGTTAATTTAGTAGCGGGCTATGCAGATTCAGATTTTACGGAAATGATTGTAGGGGGAGGGGGACAATTCCCGGGATACAATCCAAAAAAATATACACTGTTCTTCCAATAATATCAATCTAGGCCCCTACTACGATCCTCCCAACATGAACATTTCTGAAGCAACAGAACTCTGACTTTTCCTTTTTACAATAAGATATTTAATGTCAGCAGGTTAGAAACAACATTTTTGAAAGTTTATGTTATTTTGAATTTATTATTTTTTAGTAGTATTTATTTTATATTTAAATGTTAATTTTTCCGCAAAACGATCACAATATATTTAGTTTACCCTTTTTCCAATACTATTAGTTGTCTGATTACAAACATTTTTATATATTATTTCTTGTTAGAAAATTATCTATAAGATGCATAGTCATAATGAACTTTTCATTAAGTTTTGAAGAAAAAGTGTAATTTTTACTAGGAGCCTAGTTGTGAGTCATCGTCCAACCGGATACATTTGATAAGTGGGATGGGGTAGCGAGCCGACCCGCAGCGTTGCCAAACTGTGCAAGTCCCAAGTGAAAAGTTATCGCGCGCGGGGTATAGTATAGACCTACGTTATCATGTATATACTAGGTTGTAACCCACCCACAACAAGACAAGACTTACAATCACCTTGAACAAATTAACATTCAGCTGGTTAGTATTGTAATTTTAACCTTGAAATTGAAATATGCACCTAACTGAATTAAGCAAACTCGTAGCTGAAATCGAGATAAAATATCTGTTCAAATACCTTCAGCAGTAGAAATGAAAAATAATAAACGGTACCAGGAATTGGCACATACTTTCTCGCAAACATATTTAAATTATTAAACAGATTCACTGTGACTTCATAATTGTATTAAATAAGAGAGTAACTAATAAATATTATTATTATTAGCTGAATGTGATAATTTTTAATGGGCCTGTATAGGTACACGAAAAAAGGTTTTGAAAGTTTTTGAAAAGCAATCCCGTTTTTGGCCAAAAGACCCCCAAAAATCCGTTGTTATTATTATTATTATTAACTAAACGAAAATTTTTAGAAAGATACTGTGTTTTACATATGGTAGGGTACATTAAGGGCTACAAATAAGCCTAATTTTATCAAAATCGTTAGAGTCGTTTTTTTTACAAAAAAAATAATAATAACAGATTTTTTTGGGTTTTTTGGCCAAACAGGGGGTTTTTCAAAAATTTCCAATACAGGAATAATTGATATGTTTGGTGCAAATTTGTTCCAAATCGATTGAATAGTTTTCTTTCTAGCTTTGTATAGGCCTACATATAGACAGACATTTTGTAAAAACCACTTTTTTAGACTCAAGGGGTCCCAAAACGGATATTTCCACAAAATATCAGCATCAATTTTTTTGCGATCACTATAATTTCTCTACACTATAGCATAGTGAGAAAGTAAAAGGAAACTAATATAATCGCTATGTAAAATATAAAAAAAGAATTCACAGAAGGCAGAGTCTTAAAAACGATTTAATTGTATTCATTGATTCCTCCGATGTAAATTATTGTGTTAATTGGTTTCTATTAATATACAGAGTACATTTTAACTGGGCCACAGTTGGAATTGGAGAATTTTCAATATAAAGAGCATTGCGTGCTTCGCACGCAAATTTCAATCCTATGTGCGTCCGTTTTAAAATATTAGTGATTATTACGTAAAAAGGTTCAAAAATAAAAAATAAAGTAATTTCTACTCATTTAGACTATAAATTTAAAAAATAGAAGGTCAGCTCCTAGCATAGGAAATACAAAATTTGCGTAGCAGTGAACCTATACAATTGATTCAAATAACAACTCTTTCCGAACATGAATGGCCGCATTACGCAATACCGTATTTATAACTTGTATCTACAGAGAAGTCAGTTTGTTAGCAGATAGAAACAAAACTCTGCTAACGGATCTCCTGTTTAATATTCATGTTTATTACGTGTTTATACAACAGGAAGCCGTCCCCACCACACTCGAGATACGTGATCAACGTAATAATATACTGTTGTGTACTGTATTATCAACTGTCCGTCACCGTTCGCAATTCAACCGCTAGATAGCAGCACATGACGGCGTCCTTACGTATAATCGACAAACCCCTTGATATTGTACCTTTACGATATTGAACAAAACAATAAAATATTGAACGAATATGTGTTTGAGTTGAACAAATGCGTTTTGAAATCAAAATCGCGCAAATAAAATTGGAATAATATATGCTTGAAAGCTAGATCTGGCCTCTTCAAATTAGGAAAAAAAATTAAGAATATTTTCCTACAGCTATGAGACCTGTACAATATTTGGGTTCTCTAAACATGATTTTCTCCCCCCCCCCCCCCCCCCCCCCCCCAAAAAAAGGCCGGTTTTTGAGAAATAAATATTTATTGGTTTGTTTAAACAATGTACTATTAGTGTCTTAGAGCATTTTCACTGGTTCAAAACGTTGCTATACAAAAATATTTTCCATTCAGTTAGGGTGTGTTTTAACCAAAAAAATCCAACAACCGGAAGCACTTTTTGGTGTTTTACCTAAGAAAATAAATATTGGAAATTATTCTGCACATTTCATATCGATACAAATTAAATCCACTCATTTTCTTTGATATTTTTCATCAAAATGCATAATTTCGGCTGAAAATTTAAAAACAAATAGCAAAAATCTATATATATAGTTTTTCGCGCCCTCTAGCAGCGAAACTATGCGGAATTCGAGAAAACGTAGAGACAAAATTTGTAGGAAATTTTATGACAATGACAGCAAATGTACATAAAATGTTTTAGTTAGTATTTACTGTGCCGGATTGAACAAACCAATTATTACACATAACTTGACTATTACCCTTCATCCGATTGTTTTGACAGTTCATCCGATAGGGAATCAAAAGTGCTACAAAAAAGTTATCTTGACATTTTTCGGTAAAATGTTCTGTTTCTTTAGTAACTTAGGTTTTAAATTTCCAAACAGCCGCCATTTTTAAACGCATGATTGGATATAATCGTTTCTAGAGACATATCATTGTGAGGTTAAACTTCATGCCAGGTTTGAACTCAATCAGTCCAACCGTTCTTTAGGTAAGAATTATTTTGTAAAAAAAACAAAATGGCGGATATCTGGAAAACGAAGCGTTTTCGGGCCTATGTTTATATGAACGTTTTTCCTTATTTTGACCCATAGAACCATTTCCCGAAGTTTGGCTGTTTACTTAGGGGACACCCTGTACATGAAAATTTTAACGACACCCCAAAACGTGTTCTGGGGACCATGATCAGTGCTCATTGATTACTACCGACTTTAGGTCTCACTATAAGGGTCACTGCAATGGAAATTCGCTAATAATAGATGCGGAAAAACTAAATTACATCTCGCACAGCTACTCTGTCAGAACCTCGTTCAATCTTATAAAAACTAACAGAATCAACAGAACAATCCTTGGGGTAATCCACACATCACTTTGATTAAATAAACAAGTAGGCCTACTGAAAAGTGTCATCGCGCCAATAAGAAGTAAACTGGTGAATGTTACACAATTGGCATTCAACGGCATGCTCGCAATTGTCGACTTAAACACTTAAGCCATGACTCATCTTTTCATTGCTTCAACTCAGTCTGTGCCTCTATTCAAAATTCAAACTTTAGTTATGAATGAGCCCCCCCTCTTCTCTCGTGTGACGTCACTTCCTCTAATTATCTACCTTGCTTCTTTATGTTACAGCTACCAGCCAGTTCCAGGCATGGTAGCCCGTCTGAGGCCAACGTATTTTGAGACAATGAATTGTCCTTTAGGTCCAAAGGTGATGGTCGAAGACAGTTCATGAATAGCCCGTCGGGAGGTTTTACTTTGGTGTTTAGTAATTTAAACATGAAACGGTATGCAAACAGCTAATAGTTTTAATTTCAAAATCTTACACAAAGTACAGTAAACTCCCGATTATCCGCGGAACTGACTGGAGCGGATAATCGAATTTCGCGGATAATCCGCAAAATTACCGATAGCGGCTAAACAATGGCCGAAGGTACTAAACAACAACACACGTGCTTTAAATCAGTTTATTGTACAAATAATTCGACCACGCTGACGTGAGTTGAGCACATTTCCAAAATTAAGTTTATAGGCCTATGTTTTAGGGTTTGAACCAACAATTTGGGAAATAGGTCTATTCACGACGGTGCTGAATAGCTGCAAAATGTTTCGCACGCCATTCCGCATATTGGGAGTGTCTTCAACACACAAAGCATTGCGTGCTTCGCAAGCCATTCCGCATATTGGGAGTATTTTCAATACACAGTGCATATTCCGCATATTGGGAGTATCTTCAACACACAAAGCATTGCGTGCTTCGCACGCCAATCCCCATTTTGAGAGTATCTTAAATACACAATGCATTGCATGCTTCGCACGCCAACCCCACGGTAAAATCCACCGCATGGCTTTGAACCGGGTACTTTTATGGTATTTCACGTTTTGATCGATTTTGGGGGAACCGAGCGAGCTATAAGGTTGCGTAAAAATTAAAATGTGCAGAACAACATCCTGCATTTATATTTGTAGAAAAAACTCTATAAAACATTCATCCTCGTAGGAAAAATCCCAAAAAAATTTACTTCCTGTCAAAAAAAGGGCTTCCGGTTGTTGGATTTTTTTTTCAACGTACTCGTCCGAGCGACGTAGACGACCAACATGTGTACGAAATTTGAACCAAATCGGACTTAAAATGCGGCCGCTAGAGTGCGAACACATATATATATTATTTTTAATGACATTCCAAAACGTGTTCTGCGGATCACGATCGATGCTCATTTGCTACTGCCAACCTTGGGTCTTACCATAAGGGCCCCTGCAATAGCTCATTTTTCCTATAGAAATTCCCTAAAAACATACGTGAAAAAAACTAAAACTAAGTTATGTACGTACAAGATATAATGTAGACCTACAGTATAACGTACCGACATCCCGTAAGTGGATTTTACAGCTTTTACGGTGGTTTACGTTTTAATTGATTTTGGAGGAACTAGACGGGCTATAAGGTCGTTTAAGGGGCAATGCTCTGTGTATTGAAAATACTCCCAATACGGGGGTTGGAGTGCGAAGCACGCAATGCATTGTAAATTGAAAATACTCACAATACGAGGGTTGGCGTGCGAAGCACGCAATGCATTGTGGATTGAAAATTCTTCCATACGGGGTGTGGCGTGCGAAGAATGCAATGCATTATGTATTGTAAATACTCTCAATACAGGGGTTGGCGTGCGAAGCACGCAATGCTCTATGTATTTGAAAATTCTCCCATACGGGGTGTGGCGTGCGAAGCACGCAATGCATTGTGTATTGAAAATTATCCCATACGGGGTGTGGCGTGCGAAGCAAGCAATGCATTGTGTATTGAAAATACTCTCAATACGGGGAATGGCGTGCGAAGCACGCAATACATTGTGTATTGAAAATACTCCTAATATTGGGGGGTTGGCGTGCGAAGCACGCAATGCATTGTGTGTTGAAAATACCCCCAATACGAGGGTCGGCGTGCGAAGCACGCAATGCATTGTGTATTGAAAAAAACCCCAATACGAGGGTTGGCGTGCGAAGCACGCAATCCAATGCATTGTGTATTCAAAATACCCCCAATACGGGGGTTAGCGTGCGAAGCACGCAATGCATTGTCTATTAAAAATACTCCCAATATGGGGGTTGGCGTTCGAAGCATGCAATGCATTGTATATTGAAAATACTCCCAATACTGGAGGGTTGGCGTGCGAAGCACGCAATGCAATGCATTGTGTATTGAAAATACCCCCAATACGGGAGTTGGCGTGCGAAGTACGCAATGCATTGTGTATTGAATATACCTCCAATACGAGGGTTGGCGTGCGAAGCACGCAATGCATTGTGTATTGAATATACCCAAAAACAAGGGTTGGCGTGCGAAGCACGCAATTCTTTGTGTATTGAAAACACTCCCAATACGAGGGTTGGCGTGCAAAGCACGCAATGCATTGTGAATTGAAAATACTTCCAATACTGGAGGGTTGGCGTGCGAAGCCCGCAATGCATTGTGTATTGAAAATACTCCCAATACGGGGGTTGGCGTGCAATGCACTGTGCGTCGACCGCTTCTCATAGTGTTCAGTGTCATGTTCGCATGTGCGTCCTTAGCAGTGAACGTGTTAAACAGAGATGTACCGGGTGTTGATGTTTTTAGTCGGGTTAGTAGCGGTTTGCTCGAGTGGCAGCATTCGCGCTGGTATCTGTAATGATATAAATGTTTAAAATTTGCCCTACCCTGCGGTAAACTAAACGCAACGCTCACGGCTGTTGCCGGGGCCAGAGCTTATCATATTTAAGAACTGAGATTTATTTGTCGTGCCGGGCTGCAATCTGGCTGCGATCGGCCATCACAGGTGTCAAGGGAAAGCCACCTAGCCGATAGCTTTACTGCGGCCATAAACTGAACAACTTGTGGTCGTTATCACCCTGCCTCGGCGCCATACTTTTAGATACAAGATTAAAACCCTTGTTCTACAACACATGTAACTGCCAAAACCTGAATCTGATGGGCCTTTTTGGAAACGATATCCTTCCACTGTGGACATTGTTATGGTCGGGCTACTGTGGCGCACCTCTGGGCCGAATACAGATTCGATCGGATAAGAATGGAATTATTGATTAAGCTTAATTTTTCGATTAGAAAACTTAAGAAGATTTATTTAACCGCTTTAAAAATGTACTGTAACTTTAAAGTTCAGATTTTATATGGACTAGGCTTATGATATGTGGTAAAATCTGAATTTCTTGGCTCCGCCATTTTGGATTGGGGTATCGGAGAAAGGTTAACTCTTTTTAATGAGGTATCACACAATAAGAGTTACTATTTAAACAAATTTACTTCCAACCAACTCCCTCAATCTTAACCGAATAAGGGGAAAATTCATTCATACGACTAAAATGTGCAGAATTTGCCCAATATAACTTCCCGAAAGTTTGGCGTTAATACGTGCAACAGGTTTAAGGGTCTGCTCCAGTAAACGAGAAAGCAACCGGAAACGCAACCGCTTCTCACTATATCCCTAACTAAACAATGCAATTTCTTGCAGCTGAAGGCTTTGACATTGCCTCATTTCAAACCATTTTATAAGTCTATCTTTTGTAATAGAGTGTTGAAAAAAAAAAACTGAATATTCTTTATAAAATATCGGACCCGACTTGCAAATAATTTTTCATTATTAATGTTTTATTGTGTTAGGAAAAAATTCAATCTTTGTACTTACAAAATGTCAATTACATAACAAATCAAAAGCATTTAAAAACAATGTAAATTGCAAAACGGATGCGTATTGTGACTGTGCTTAAAATGAGACCTTGCAAACAATTTTATGATACAAAATAAACGAAATAAATGGTTTGAAATTTAACATTGCTCTTATGGGATAAAAACCCTAGAAGGCCGCCACTACAGCAGACCCTTAAAATTACGAAAGGGGTGCGGAACTTTTGCATCGGCCTGTACATACAGGGTGTAAAAAAAACCTTTCAGTACTTTGGGATATGATTCCTCATACAAAAAGGAAGAACAAAGTTCATACGAAGGTATGTCCTAAAACGTTAATTTTCCAGATATCCGCCATTTTATTTGAGTACAAAATAATTCATATCTAGAGAACGGTTTGACCGATTGAGTTCAAACTTGGCATGAAGTTTAACCTAACAATGATATATCTCAAGAAAAATAACAGATTAAATCCAATCATGCGTTTCAAAATGGCGGCTGTTTGAAAATTTCAAACCTGAATTACTAAAAAAAAACGTAAATTTAACAAAAAAATGCCAAGACACCTTTTCTGTAGCCCTTTTGGATGGTGCAACTGTAAAAACAATTGGATGAAGGCTAATAATTAAAGATAATGACAGCAAATATACATACAATATTGTAGTACTGTATTTACTGTCTTGACAGTTACACCATCCGATAGGGAATCAAAAGTGCTACAGCCGGCATTTTGAAACTTACAATTGGATTTAATCGCTTATTTTTCTTGAGACATATCATCGTTAGGTTAAACTTCATGCCAAGTTCGAACACAATCAGTCTAGATATGAATTATTGTGTACAAAAAACAAAATGGCGGATATCTGGAAAACTAAACGTTTTAAGACATATCTTCGTATGTACTTTTTCTTTCTTTTTGTATGAGGAATCATATCCCAAAGTCCTGAAAGGTTTTTTTTTAGACCCTGTAGATGCCCGGTAAGGATTATACGTAGTAAGTCTAGCAGGGAAAAAAACAAATGATAGTTCAAATCAATTGCATTGCAAGATAATTACTGGTGGATATGTATTCGTAAATTGTCTGATCCACTAATTCTGCAAGCATTTTTTTTTAATAGTGGTGAAGAGCGAAAGAATAAAGAACAAAAATGGTGTTGTTTGCTTTTATTAGAGCAATTACCTAGACGAGGCTCAATTTCATCACACAATGACTAAGTGCTGGACAACACTGTTCCCACTGCTACTTGTTAACTATCAAATAAACACTGTCGTTGTGAAAGAATAGATTACCCAGTTAGCTTAGTGTACTGTTTAATATACTCGCTAGCACAATGGCAAAAACTTAAATAGTCTAGATCCTTCAAAAACCGATTCCCAAAAAAGCAATAAGAGTAACGACCTTTTGAGATTTTCCTTCTAAAATGGAATGTAGGCGATTATTCTGCTCATTTTCTTTTACACGACGAAGTATTTGGGAAATTCCGTCTACTCAAGAAGGCGCTGAATAGCTCTGCCTGCGTGTACGAAATATATTAGTAGAATTTGTTTACAGTTCGTTCCGCTCGTAATTAAGGATTAAGGACTGCTTCGCTTCGCTCGCAGAGCACCAACTCGTCATCATTTAATCGGGTACTTTTATGGTATATTTTGCGCAACCAGACTCAGGGGCAAAATGGGGGACATTGCCCCGGGCCCTAAAAAATCAAAGGCCCGTGGATCAAAAATTGAAAACAATGAATATGTTGACTTAACAGTCAATTTTATCTTCTTCGATAACGCGTTAGTTTAAAAATATTTGTAAGAAACCCACAATAACTTCATATAAAATGTATTTCGGTTTGGTTTGTTTTGAATGTTTATTGAAATTGCGTTATCGTGAAAAATAAATGTATATAAATAATTATCGTTCTTCCAAGTATTACGTGAAAGCAAATTAAATATGTAACTGAGTTCAAAATAAAAGGTTTTTCCGAAAGGAAAAATAATAAGGTGAAATTATAAAGTGGGATTTTTAAGTTACCGGGACAGATTTGTTTTTGCGTGGGTAGCCTATTAAAAGTGCGTGGTTGGTAAATACAAATAATGAATATAGTACCTTTATAAATTAAATCAAGCTCGAAGGTCGTAAAGGCATAATGCTTAACAGTTTCCTTTTATTTCTCAATATAGGCAATTATTTTCATTAATTTCTAATATTATTATGAATTACTACTGTCTAGATGTACTGTATTATTAAAAAAATTTTTTTAGTATTAAACGTTGTGTGAAAAAAGTTACCCTTCCTTCCCCCCAACATTTAGCTTCGAGTCAGGGGGCCCCAAGAATTTAATTTTCCCCAGGCCCTCTAAACCTTCTCGGCGTCCCTGACCAAACGAGGTATAAGGTCCTGTAAAAAAAAATACGCAGAATAATATCCTTTAATTATATATTTAGATAAAACCCCCAAAAAAGTTTTACTCTATAGTACGAAAAATCTTTAAAAAAATTTACTTTCGGTCAGAAAACATACCCTACAATTCAATTTTGTTGGCTAACGAAGAGCGACTTAGAAAATCAACGTATTTACCAAATTTGAACCAAAACGAACCATTCGAGTGCGAACTCGTACGTACAACATGTTCTGGGGTCCATGATCGGTGCTCATTTACCACTCTCTGACCTTAGGTCTCACCATAAGACCACAATAGCTCATATTTCCCTATCCGTAGAACCGGCGGCTTTAACGAAAATGGATTTTTTGGCGTGTGCAAGCATTTTTTCAAAAATTCGCCAAAAATAGTGAATGAACCCCAATCCAAAAGTGTTCCGTAGCTTCTTTTTAGAGAAAGGTTCAAAGAATTCATATATGCCAGTAAAAAAAATATAGATGTGAAATTTACTAAGTTGTTAGCTCAAGAAACAAAAAATGTTCAGTTACGAAAAATAAAAGTTCAACTTTAGGTCGACATAAGAAGTAGTAAACATTTTTTGTAATTTTTTCCATAAATGTAAAAAAGTTTCGTAATTTAGTTCTAAATAGAACTGTATAAAAACATTTATCAATTTCAAATTTCTTATTTTGATTACACCAGTTTTTAATAAATATATAGCCTATATATATGATTGTTAATGACACCCCAAAACATGTTCAGGGGACCATGATCGGTGCTCATTTACCACTCCCTGACCTTAGGTCTCACCATAAGACCGCAATAGCTCATCTTTCCTAAATAGAACTACGCTAATAACTGTTTAGATAACATCGTAAGCTGGACAAAACATACATGCACTTATAACGCGGTCGATGCAAATCCATTTCAACTGCAGTCGAGAGCAATTATCGCATCCATACAAGGGGAGCGAAGCCATCAATACAGGCGCATGTGTAAACAGGTTCCTATCTGGGCATGCGCGTTTTTATTTTCAGACGTATTGCAATAAGCGAACTTAATTGAAGGTTTGCAAGAAGAGTGCAGCCCTACGTTATCTATCACGGTAAAAGCAGTCGGAGCTATTAAAGTGATGGGGTGTCTATCAGGTTTGTGAAAGAAAGTTGTGTCATTAGGAACAAAATTAGATGTACGTTGGGCAATTTCGGATTTATTATGTTTTGCCGTGTAAAAGAAACTAATACCATAAGCGCCTACAGAGGGGCCATGCCATCTGGGAACTGGAAAATTAGAGCTGTATGAAAATGAAATTTAGTATTAAACAGGTAAAAAAAACGCCTACCGAAGTCGGCAGTTTCATATGTTAGTAAAAAAAGTCCTAGGTCAAAATGAATATAATTTTAACGGTATCAATAGGGGTTTACCATAAAACCAAAAAACCCAAAAAGTGACCTTGTAAATATAACCATGAAATATAAATTAAGACTACATTTCATAATTTCTTTAATAAAATTACAACATTTTCTTTCATTTAAAACAAACCGGTTGAAAATCGGCCCGGTAGATATCCAAAAATAGGTAGCAAGAGGGTTGTATACTAAAACAAAACAAAAAAAAGTGCCACCTATATAAATAAAAACGTAAACATTCGTTTGTCCAAAATCTTAAATCTCTGAAAGTTCTTCGCCGATTGCTTTGCAATTTTGACAAATAGTTGAATTCGAATTTATGTGTTTTTATATACTTTTTGGAAAAAAACCCACGGCAATGAGAGCACAATACTAAGTAATAATTAAATATGTTTATTGTCGGTACAGTAATCAGCTGTTTGCTCTGATATTTCCGTTAACAGCTGATTTAAAACTTTTAAACAATAAAAATGATCAATGATCTATTCATTCATCTAAATAGAGTACATTTTACTTAAAAATTTAGTATTTAATTACAAAGCAGAAGGTAGGTACCACACTGAAGGTAGGTATAATATTATAATAATATATCAAGTAAACATTTCAACAATACAAAACAAAAAGCCAAAATTGCCGCAAATCTCCGTAACATTGTAGTGCTGGAGTAACTGTTGGCGCTATCTATGAACCACGCTCTACACCTCGTAACCGAACGCGTGTATGGTGGTGCCACCTAGTAGTGAACATTAAAAACTACTGTACTTGGAAGTTGGCTGTTTAGAAGCAGCACTTGTAACGTATGCTTAATGGACAAAACGATTTAAATTATAGATGATTTTGAAAAAACGGCATTATTTGATTATAGTAAGCTACATACAATTTACAGCTTTTTATTTTTATATATTACATTAATTTAACCTGAGCTAAGATCAATAACAAAAAGCAGGCTTAAAATTCTAATAGGCCTAAACGTCTTAAAATAGATGGGTAATTGTAAAATTTCTACAAAAGAACATTCGATTTTTCAAATAAGTAATATTAAAAATTTAATACAGGGTGTTTACAAACTCCCTGGAAATATTTTGTGTATTTGTTCCTTAGGTCAAGACAATCAAAAAACGTCATTAGTTTTCTGTCTGTCCGTCTGTTTGTGATTTTTTAAATTATTTTATAACTTGAGTACTGTTTTAGATAGAAACTTCAAATTTGGCACAAACGTGTACCTTGGTAGGTCAAACAAGTGTATACAATTTCGTTACGATATCTTAAACAGTTTCAAGATGGCGGCCATTTAAAATCTTTGATGTTAAATTTCAAGAAAACCGTATTTTTTATAAAAAAATGTTACCAGTAATAAAAAATGTAGAATTTTAAGACGAACAAAATCATACTTTATTTGCAACAATCGAATAATAAATAACTGAGTCATGAGACATTACAAAATTTCCACTAAACAACAATTAGCCGTGTAAAGTTGTTACATAATTAATTAGGTAAATGTCTATTAAATGTCATTAGGTAAATTTTCCATTTAAAGTACTCTGTCATATTTATAGCTAACATTTTATGTGGGATACTCTCGGTGTCGGTAGTGTTCACTGCACCGACCGCACAAAATAACGAACGTGCCTACAACACGTACAGCAATAACCGAATATTTACGATGGATTTTAATGAAGCAACATTGTGATTTAAAGGCAAAACAAAGTGCCGGAAGTTTATTTGTAGACGTAACGACACGGGAGTCAGCCGAAAGAATGATGTACGACGCTGGAAAAGGAAAAACTAACGAATGGATTGAATATCAAAGAGACAATACAATGTCTCTTTCACGGGCGCTATTCTTTCCTTAAAGAACTCTATAAATAATTTGAAGGAAAGGTTCCAGTTCCGCTACATTTGTAGTTACTAGAGTTTCCGTAGCCCAAGCCCACCTAGTGGTGTGTCGGTGTGTCTGTCCTCGCTGGATTAACACTAAACAGAAGACTTGCGAGCGAAGCTATATTTAGTTGTGAATGCGCATTCCTACGGTGGAAATAAGCGATAACGGAAGTTCTTTAAGTATATGCTTCATTTATTGAATGGATTGTTATAATAGGGCACTTCCTTGACTGGAAGTGTGGCTTCAAATATTTTTAGACTTCTGTATAGTGTACATATTACATTCAAATAATTCGACCACGCAGCTGAACCGCTGACGCGAGTTGACGGAAATTTAAAAAAATTAGTTTAACGGTTTTGTGCTTCAACCAACTATTTCGGGAACTTGATCTACTCACGAAGGCGCTGAATAGCTGTGTGTGTGTACGAAAAATACAGAGTGTTGAAAAAGTCCCATACCCTCTAAATAATTCTAAAACGAATAAAGATACAAATTTGAAATTTTATCATGAACACAGATGATAAGAGTCTACATTTAAGCGTGGTTAAAAAAATTATCCGCCATTTTGAACAACTCGAAATCAATTTTGAAAAAATCAAAATGGCTGCAACTCAACATTTGTAAATACTCCCAAATATCGTTGTGTGGCGTATCGTTTGAAAGCTTATTTAATTCTAAATTCAAAAAGAATAATAATTAGTATTAAAAAAATACTACAGTAAAATGGGGCAAAATCGGATAGCACGATTTCGTTGCTTTTCGGCCGCCATTTTTTAATGGTTAAAGATATGGGTGTGCAAATTTCACCGTCGGTTGAAAATACCCCCGATGCGGGGTTTTGCGTGAGCATTGAAAATACTCCTTATATGGGGGTTAACGTGCAAAGCACGCAATGCATCGTGTATTGAAAATACCCAGAATACGA
>JAGFPH010017530.1:0-17546 GCA_018207615.1 Philaenus spumarius | reverse complement strand
TACCTTAGTCAAAGCATCATCAATTTGTTGCGTAGGAACTGAATACCGTTCCTCACAGTTGATTACACCTGACGACTCCTCGTCTGTAAGCACCACCTGCAATAATCCAACATGAGAGTTACGCTAGTTTTATGAATGTACGATTTTTATTTCTAAATATAAAGCAAATAAAAATTACACAGTACTATAGTTTATGCCATAGAGCAGTGGTTCTCAACCTTTTAGAATGTGTGCCCCCTGGCTGTGAATAACCGAACGCACTCACACCCTGCACCTCACATCTATATGATTTTCGAAAAATAAACTTCAATAACCAACTTAGTATCAATACATGAATATTACATAACATAATAATAATTCCTCCAAAATAGTTATTCGTTATTATCTTTATTAGACAAAAAGTACAGTAGCGGATTACCCTTTAGGCATGATAGGCACTTGCTTAGGGTCTGCAAGCTACAAAAGACCCATTGAGTTTTGAAAAATTCCCACGAAATTTGCAAAATCCATATGAATTACTTCTGCATGATCTGCTTGTTTGTTTTAGTAGTGGTCATGTAGTAGGTACATAGAAACTACAACAGTAGAACCCCGCTAGTCTGACCTAGGGTAAACCGACTCCTCGCTTAGTCCGTCCATATCGCCGATTGTTTATGTTTTCGGAGTTTCTCATCAATTAATTGGTCCAATTATTACAGAAACAGATCACAATTCACCTGTTTGCAATGTCAAGCAATTTAACAGAAATCTGGCACACGGGGTGCACAGGGTGCAAATAGCGCGTGGCGAGCCCCCTCTCACCACTACGGCCGCGTCGTTCTTAATCTTAGGCCTTCAGATTATTATGCACTTGAAATCCTATTAAAACAACAAAACATGTAAACTACAAGTTATAAACATAACCTTAAATGGTTCACGTAGTTGTTGAAGTTTACTACAGCTGATGGACTAAATCAGCTGATGTTAAAAAACAAATGAAACAATACAACATAGCACATTTTTTAAATAAAATAGGATAGAGGAGTCCAAGGCCTTCCTACCACTACGACCCACTTGGATTTATCGTGGTAAGGTTTTCCCTTTAATGATCATCCCAGATCTCTTATGAAACCAAGAGGGGACCTCTACGGACTAACAAAAGCACTTACGAATACCATGAATCTCCTGTACGCGAGAGCTTCACACTCGCACAGCAGGTGTTGAGCGATTCAATACCAAGGGAACAGAATCGACAGGAGTTTTCCGAAACCAGCCCCATTTTTTTAAGCGGTACTTGGCCGGGCAGTGAAGAGTAAGGATTCCTATAATCCGCCTAAAATTGTTTCTGCCCTTTAACCCACCAACGGCCACACGACACCACGTCACCATGTTTCACGGCGCAAACGCAACAATCTAGACAATGGCGAGACAGGCGCAAGATACAGCTATTTCGACAATTAGTGAGAATTTGCATATATTTGCATAAACGATAATTTAACCCACTTAAAATTATCCAATCGAAATAAAACTGGCACCATTGGAAAGGAAATGAATTAAACTTCAATTTTTGTATTTACAACTTTTTCGTAAAACGTATATTTACATACGTAATCATCGTTTTAAAATATGCATATCGGGCTACAGCTATTTCCGCGCGCGAATCTGCATACAATTGTACTGTTATTTCCCACTTTTTAGACGTATTTCTCCGCCTACACTAATATTCCTTTGGCAATTATAACGATACCATGGGATTCGTCATGATTTTATCTTTCTGTTGGTGTCTTCCAATCAGATGTCACTGTAGAATTACTGTTTCATTCAAGAGATACTGTAAACCCTTGCGATTGGACAGTCTCTCAACCAATAAACAGGCCATTTTGTCAACAGATATTGTGAAGGCTACGCCTTATGTTTTGACAGATTGCTTTACACCATTTTGTAGAGCAAAGTCTGAAGTTTCGAACAGTGTCAAGTAATCCAGAAATAACCGGTTTTGTGTTTGTCTAGACAGCAGTGGAAAGTGGCATTGTGGTGAGAACGCCTAGGGCGTTTGTTCCCACGCTATTCAAATGTCCCGTCCTACATGCACGTGTGGACTGGGGACTTTTTATTCGATTGATGTCTTTTTGTTATTCAAATAAATATAACTCAAACACTTTTGTGAACTAAGGAAAGACAAGTATACCGTTCTTTTCTTTGATTTATCCTCTACACTTTGTTATAATAATATTTCATTTTTGGTCAAAGCATATATTAGTAAATGACGTTACAATCTAGGCCTAGGTTTGTTACCAGTCGTGTACTTGAAACATAAAAACTGTTTTTTTCAAAATAAAAAATTTGAAATTGATAAATGTTTTTATACAGTTCTATTTAGAACTAAATTACGAAACTTTTTTACGCTTACTGTTTACTATTTACTCCATGTTTACTATTTTTTATGTAGGTCTAAAGTTGAACTTTTTCCTTTCGTTACTGAACATTTTTTGTTTCTATAGCTAATAACTTTTACAATTTCAAAATAAACTAATTTTTAGTGGCATATTTGAATTCTTTGAAGTTTCTTCTACAAAAAAGCTACTGAACACATTTGGATTGGGGTTCATTTACTATTTTTGGTGAATTTTTAAAAATATGCTTGCAAAACGCTAAAAACGGGCTGGCCAATTTTAGCTTTAAAGCAGGCCGTTCGTGGGTTAATAGAAGCTTTTCAGCTTTCGACTTAGATGAACCTTTTAGCCTGCCTAAGCCCAGGACCATCGTTTCAATGTGAGAACCAACTTTTCTCTGTTCAGATTTCAACATTTCCTAGATGGTTCTTGTGCCTCCCACAGAAACGATCTGGGCCAAGGTAATCCGTTGCTTCAATACAATTATGCCTACATGGCTTTTAAGACTAACTTCATTGAGTGTAGCCATTTCTTTAAAACAGTCCCAAACTAGCACTGATTCAAAGGCGAACAATTCCAGCGCCTTTGAGTCGGCTTGGCTATCAGAAAGAATATCAAACAAGCCAGGTTGTGATTAACTTGTTTTTTGAAACGTAATACATTTCAATACGTAAGATAGACTAGATTAATCAGTGCTGAACTAAGGACGGACCGCAATGCACGTGCGAGAGTCTTTATCCGTAAGACTATCCTCATATCTGTGTTCAAATGCGCTGTGTACATGTATAGTGATTGTGTTCGTAAATTGTGATTAACAATTTAATGTTGTTTAGACGTGCATTAAATTAAATGCAAAACATTTTAATAATTATAATCGGTTCGACAATGCCTGAGAAATAGGCGAAACGATCGTCACCGCCAAACAAAAATAGAGTGATCAAACAGGACTGTGAGCAGCATGTCACGGAAACAAGGTATTTATTTATAAACCAAGGTTATTCCTCTTTTGAGGATTTCACGGGCGCAGAGATAAATCGCAACGACCTCCACCTGAAAAATCTATGGTAAAGAGCCCATAGCCAAGATAAGCTGCACCTAGTACCATAAACTCCTGCTCCAACTCTGTTGTTCATTTTGGAGCCATCCGTACACCATTCTTTTGTGCTTTTACCTGGTCCAGGTCCAGCATTTCCTGCCTACTGGAGACCATTCATCTTGGCCGTGAAGGAATGGTCAACATTTAGTGCCATTCCCACCTTGAGGCCCTGAAGCTCTTGAAATACAGCCCGGTGACATACGAGATCCCCTGGTTTGTAATTAAACCTAGCGCACGCGTTATACTATTTTATACTTATGTACGTACACTCGCCTTTATAGGAGTGGTCTATACATACAGATGTAACAAAATACACATTTCTTATATTTAGCCAACACTAAATATGTTGATAGCACATTACTTCGTATGAACATAATTTGAATACAATATTGTTATACTTTACCTTGAAACTGTCTCTCATAAAAACTTTTTCCAGAAACTCCGCTTTGAGCTTCTTGCCTTCACAGCGTGTGGTAAAGTTAACTATGTCTTCTTCAGACCATGCTTCCCCTTCACAACCAAACAGTTCACACTTCACGGCTTGCATGGGCAAAGATGTTAAGGAGGCAGTGATTTTCTAAACATGTTAATGAAGTAAGTAAGTCTACGTACAATTTATGGAACAAGACAATCAAATACCAACGTCTGAAGAATTGTTTCCATAATACACCTTAAGAACTCTAAAGAACATAAAGATTTCTCATAATGTAAACATAAAGAAACGTAATACTTAATCTGCCTACAAGCCATAAGAAGTAAGAAGTTTAGAAAAAACAAAATTTTTTGACATTTGACCTTAAATTTAATGCCACCGAAATAAAGTTTACATTTTTAATGTTGTTTAAAACGTTAAATTATTTTAAAAAAACTCATTGTATTTTTTTTTTTTTTTTTACACTCACTTATATTTATGACACTCACTTTGATGTTCTCGTTGGAGACTTGTTCATGATTGCCGTAGTCTACGAACAGAACATCGGCCGAGTCAGTTTCAGATGATTCAATACGTCCTCGATACCAAGTCTCATCTTCCGAGTATTTAGCTATGCAAAACTGACCTTTCTTTGGGCTCTCCAATGACTCGCCAGAATCTGAAACGACCAAATCACTGTTTCTTAACCAAGTACGGATGATAAATTACAAAAGGAAAAACTGATAATACACATTTTACTTTATTTGTTATCAATTTCAATCAATGTCTACCCAATTAAATGTTTTTATGTTCCTACTACAAGACTCCCAACAAAACTAGGCCTAGTTTGAATAGTAATTTAGGAATAAATGCTTTGACCAAATTTGAAATATTATTATAAGAAACTGTAGAGAATAAATCATAGAATTTATCCGTACACTAGTAAATTCTCATTTTGAAACTATTTCACATGGTATTACTTGACTTGTTTCACAAAATTAAAATAAACTGTCAAAAGTTTGCGAGTATAAAGGGCACACAAAGTGACCATTAGAACAGCGAGGGAATTAGACTTGCGTTGCGATCTGAAGCGGAGGTTTGAATTCTACGAAAGTCTGTATTTCCCACTGCTGTATGAATAACATCTAACCAGTAAAATCTAGTTTACTATACACCAAACGAAAGATCGAAGTTTTCACTACAAAACGATATAAATATAAATACAACCAATTGTAAGCGATATCTCGAGTGCAAAATGTGCTGTTTCATTGGTTGAAAACTATCCAATTGCAAGGGTTTACAAAAACCTTTATATTTTCGAAAATATAAGAGTGACGTCTGATTGGAAGGCAGTTTTAGAAAGTTAAAATCTTGACGAATCCAATGGTATGTTTATTATATTGTCAAAATATATCTGTCAAGCGGTACTGAACGTTATAGAAGAGACAAAGTTGAGTAATTTCTTTGGGTTTTATTCGCGTGACATTAGGTTTTCAGAAAACTACAATTTTAAAACGATGATTCCGTATGTAAATATATGTGTTAGAAAAAATTTATAAATACAAAAATTAAAGTTTAAATCATTTCCTTTCCAACAGTTTTTGTTTTATTGCGATTGGATGATTTTTAGTGGGTGAAATATTCAATACAAAGGAGAGTTGTCAATTGAGTAGTGTGAGACATAGGCCAAGCGTTTTGACTGCCTCAATTGAGCAGTCAAACACGGCTGGGGTTAATAAACTTAAAAGAGTTGGGTATAGTATGCTTTATTATGTGTAAAGCGAAGTATCGACCAGATGGTATGTAAAAACTCAAATCTTAATCTGTGCCCTCTCTTAGAAATAACCTAGGATACATTTTTGAGAATCACCTTTGTATAAATGTATAGGTTGGTATTTTCTATTTTTACATGTTTTTTCTTAAATATGTTGTTTATTTAATAAATAACGTTTCAAGTTAGTTTGAACAACACTGCGTTTTTTCATTAATTACTCCTCACTATCTAAAGTTCTCTCTTGGCCTACGAACTACACCCTGAGACCTCAGAAGAGGAAGAAAAGAATAAAAGTTAGAGTCATACTTCTAGAATTAAATAATTTGTATTATTTTTCTAATTAAATTAATTATTTTTTGTAATCGTTAGATTGCACACGGTGGTCGTAAATGTAAATGTGGTCGTACTTGTATTTTATTTTCATTTCAAGTAGATACTTGCTTTCCAAATCAAGTTAAAGTATTTACTTTCTATATTGAAACACATGATTCTCACCTGCTTCGAAAGTGGTTGCAATGTCAGACATGAGAGTTGTCAACTTATCAGCGTCTGATGACAGTTGTACGTAGAACTCTGACGGGCTGACAGAGAACACTATCTCTACGACTTCAGTAGAACCAACTTTAACTGAAGACTGTGGAATCGTCAATGGCTTGCTGTCTCCCTATAAAATACAATGCATTTCAGTTAAACCCTGTTAGTGTTATGAATGTTAGCTATCTAACCTTTTCATTCTATACATGTAAATTGGTTGACATAAAAGAGAGTAATTTTGTTAGAGTTCTATACAGTGAGAATGCTGGATAGATTTAACGGACCTCGATACATTAGAATTTCGATATATGTACCAATTTTATCAAAATCCGGTGTTGAAATATTTTATGAAATACCGAGAGTAAAACGTAACTTAAAACATCACAGTGAATAACCGCAAAAAAATACAATTTGTGCCAATTTAATAAACTACCAGTGTTAAAATATTATTTAAAATACAATGGCGAATGTGTAACGGAAGGTTAAAAAAAAAAAAAATATATAAAATATAAACTGTTAAAAAAAATGGGGTTCGGAAAACTTGTAAAAATAAAAAAAAATATGTTCAAATTAAATAAAACGCTATATGTGGATTATTATTATTCACTTCTCCCTCACTTTATTTATTTATTTACTTTTAAAACAAAAAATCGTCGCTCATAATACATCTTAAGTCACCAAGTAACACCTCTTTACTCCTCTGCCTCCATAATAAAAAAATTATACATCATGTATCTCACCTCAAATCCAACGTAGTACTCCACCTTACACCTTAACTTACAACTTCACCTTACACCTTAACTTACAACTTCACCTTACACCTTAAAAACTTATTCATGAAAACCTTAACATCACCTTCGTTCAACTCTTAAAAAAAAATTAATAATCCACATATAACTTTTCTGTATGCTCTATTGGCATCTATCTATTTATAATTACCATTAATGATTTACTATGTTAATTTTACTTTCTCAGGGCTGAGTCTTTGGCTGTTAAAGTACAGGCTGATGGATGTGTGCGGCTAAATAAAGGAATCTAAGACATTGTGGCGGAACAACTAATCTTTTACTCAGACATTATCAAGAAATAATTATTTACAAAACAATACATTATCATCATGAGGCAAACAAGTCAATTTGACGAAAATATACACAAAATGTTACTAAGCCTATCTTACAATGTAGTATGACGCAATAGAACCAAAATGAAGCTATTTCTTAAAATGATTAAAATTTTGAGTTTGCAGACTGAAAAACTTATAAGCTATGGCCATTACTACTCACGGAATCGTTTGAATCGATGATTTTACCTAGGATTTTCACTTTAACTACACTTTCTCTTTAATACACTTAGTACATGATGCGTAATTTTCCAGTCACATGGTCGAAATCTTTAAATGCATTTATCGTCGAAAAAACACTGTCAATTTCACTGCCGAAGATCACCTCAATGCAGGAACACTCCCATCTCAAATTTACATACCTTTCATCACTCTACTATCGAAAAAACTACATCTTTGTGAGAAAACCTATTTGTTGCACTTTACTTAACGTGCCTTCAGTACGCCATCTTAACTAGTCTCTTTTTGTGGTAAAGGAAGCCGTACACGGCCTTCTGCATCAGAACAACTTCTATGTTTGTTATAATCAAGTTATTTTCGTCCTGCGTTCCGACATACATGCCGATATTATGACGTGTTTTTTATATATGGTTTCTTTTGTTTGACTTAACTGTTTTTTATTCTGTCGATGGAAATTTACTTAAATGTTTGTTACGCAATCATTCACCTGTCTCTCTTAACCGTTCGTTCTACAATACGCACTTATTTTCAACTGTCAATAACTTTTCATACAGTTCATACACGCTATACACTCTTATTAATTGATATATTTTAAGTCTGCTTCTTTACTTTATTTATTAATAGTCTGCTTTTTTACTTTATTTATTCATAGTCTGCTTATTCTTTACTTTATTTTGTTTAAATGATTTTACTTTAACTATTTTGCGTCACAAAAGAATTTATTCATATATATAAAAATTATAAACGTTTATTACTATATATTGCGTCTTTCATTTTATTCAGACCAAACCTCTATGCTTTTAGTCATTATGGGTATTATTAGTTTATTTTCATCATATAGTATTTCTGTTACATGGCTGTAGGTGTTACAAATGTACGCCAGAAGTCCGTTCAAACACCGACATTAAAACACAATTTAAAATACAACAAATTATTAAAAACACTAATTGAATGGCTCCACCGTACTACGTTGTAACTGACAACTTATTAAATAAACGGTATCAGGAAACTGACACATACTTTCTCCCTCATTATAGGAACTTAATTTTTTATTTTTAAGAGTAATTTTCCCATAAAAACCCTTAAAATAACGGAAAAACCAACTTTTCTCAAAAACGGCTCGAACGATTTTGATCAAAATTTTACAGTTTATAGTACTTTAGGTCCCTAATAAACTATAAAATTTTAATCAAAATCGTTAGAGCCATTTTTGAGAAAAGTTGATTTTTCCGTTATTTTAAGGGTTTTTATGGGAAAATTACCCTTAAAAATAAAAAATTCACAAAAATGAAAAAAACGCCTGGAGATACCGTGGATTAATACCTCCATACCAAATTTCATCAAAATCGGACGACTGGTTTAGGCTCTAGGTCTGATAACATCCACACAGACACACAGACACACAGACACACACACAGACATCACTCCGAAAACCACTTTTTTAGGTTCAGGGGGACCCAAAACGGATATTTCCACCAAAAACTCAAACTCGAAAATTTTGACGAATACAATACTTTCTCCATATACTATGGTATAGGGGGAGAAAGTAAAAATGAGTTTTTAGCAGAACAACGTTGTAATTAGCAATCTGCATCGTGTGGTAAATTTAATTTCATGTTGGTAGCCCTGAACAGCTGTCCTAAATAGCGGGAAACTGGCTTCCTAGCGCAGTACAATGTTGTATCTAGCATGATGTCGTCTGCCGGAGGCGTAGTTTTTTCACCGGGCAAACAAAAACGTTTTAATAATGGGAAAAAGCGGAAAATTAAGGTTACACAATGAAGGACAAACATCGTAAGATGTCCAGGGAATCCTTACAATTCAAAGAAGCCAGTCCCAGGGAAATTGCCACGTGAAATTGAAAATAGAACATTGTATCTACGATTATTAAGCATTGACAATCAACTTAGTATAGGAACTCCTATGTTTTTACAACCTATGTATTCAATCTAATTGTAATATTCCCACTAACACTACCTAAATATTTTTAGAGAACTACAATTTAAAGTTAAAATGTTTATGGTTAATATAAACCAAATACAATGTAATAGCATGTAAGAAGAACAACGTTTTAACTTACAGCAGTAAGAATTTTCACTTAAAATCACTAATAAATCAGTTATACGACACAGTAAAGAGGTAATCTTTTTAAATAATTAGTATACAGTTAAAAGGAATAGTTTTGAATAAAAATAAACCACCGACTAAAATAATTACACTGTATAAATATTGCTTTTTGATTCCTGTAAAATTTCAATTTTGTCAGTTAAAACGTTCTACGGCGGAGGCATTCAATTATTAAATGACCAACTGAATTTCGACTCCAACACCCTATACGACAAAGCAATAAAAATCCAGGAAACCCGTGGCAAATAGTGCAAACAGATAACAGACACATGTTTCTTTTTTTAAATGTGTTGTGTATTTATGTGTTTTTTATGTTAATATTTTGACAACCTCTCTACTCAATAAGGGATTTACAGACATAACATTTAAAAAGGATGCAGACATCCTACTCAAGAGACATCCCAGAATGCATTAAAAGAAAAATAGGTCACCAACGTAAATAAATAGAAGGTACTACTTTATTATATGATGTAACGTATGCAAATCCATGAAGACTGTAATGTGAAATGTTGTAGAGTAGTATACTAAATTTTTGAGAAATAGCCTAGATTAGTTTTTCCTAAACTAAATTAAATAATGAAAATGCAGACAACATTTTTTATTTAAATAATAATTCAAAATTAGTATGCAGACAATTAAAGTTAAATATAGAATTATTTCAAAATAAATAATAATAAATGCAGACAAGTTATGAAAAGAAAACTTTTATTAATTGGTTTTACAATTCAAATCGTTCATTGCATTAGTAGGCTACGTGACCTGAAGCATGCATCGGATGACAAATGCTCATTAAACAAAAATAGTGACAAACAAGTCTGGCTTATAAACAGTGCGTTGATCAAGTGTAGCTTGCATCATGAGAAAGAACTTTTCCACAACAGATAAAGACGTTGGCTAGACGTCTACAACAGATAACAGCACAGCTGCACGACTAGTACCGTCTGCAAAAGTCCAGTTTATGCAGGTGTTCGATTTGAGACGATTCTTTGTTGAAAAGATGAGTAAGCACGATAAATATGCCTACTTTCTAGAAGCTTATGAAAATGTGCGTGGGCTAGGATACCGTGGAATAAAGTAAGACCAGTTGATAGATAGACTCCTTCGAGCGAGCACCTCGTCGTAAACGTCGTATAAGTTGAAAATAATTTCGTTGTGATTATGTTGTAGTTACATCGATTTGTCACATAATGAAAGAACATTTTGTCGTTTAATTAGAGTTTGTGTATTGAATGACATTTATTTGGAAGTATAATTAGAACTTTGTAGTGGACACGCCCGGTAATTTTGTCGTAATTGATTGGTGTAAAAGTGCAAATTGGACTGTCTACGTCAATACTTGCAAGTATTAGATTTTAATATAAATATTTTTATTCTAGAAAAGGTCTGCATTTGAAATAAATTAAAAAATAATATTTTATAAATAATTTTTAAAGATTTTTTTAAATATTAATTACAAAAATTCTTTTAATAAAAGATTTTTCTTTGTGTATGGTATCAAAAATAGTAATGTGTCATTAAACAGTTAAGGTCAACTATTATGTGTGTTTAGTTTTCACCTTGCTTCCACCATTCACGAACCAAGTACTTTTTTTGCAATTACGAACTTAACCACAAATTATTAAACCTAACATTTTAATCAGCTGTTCTTTGTTTATAGTTGTAACTTGAAGTGATTTTAAGGTCAGGAAAATTTATAGTTCAACATTTTTGAAAAATTTCCACTTCAAGAAGATAATTTTAATAAAATATTGTAACAATCTTTGACTTAGTAAATTTACATCATTACAAACGAGATTTTGTGTTACAATGAATAATTTATGTTATACCAATAATTATTTTTCATTGCTCAGTTCCACTGTGGACGTATTCAAAAAGACTATCGGTAGCATATAATCTATAAAAACAATGTTACTATAACACGCTTCAATGTTCTAACATGTACACAAAATCTGACTGACAACTTACTCGAGATGAGAATTTGTTGGCTCCCCAAGATGAAGTTCTTGCTCCATCTCCTGCAATACACAAAGTTAAACCAAATCAGATAATAGCATTATAATAAACAAAAAAACAAACACATAATTTTTAGTAAATTCTACAAAATTTATTGAGTCTTGCAGACCATAGTTTCCACAGACAGAATATCATTAAAGAATCAATGTTTGAACTCCTAGTTCAAAGCAAATATCAAAAACCATTGCTCTGGACTGAACTTTAAAGAAACATAACTATTTTAGTAAAACTTATTCTGACATCATGATTTTTTTCTTAGTTTACTTTATTACACTTAATGTGATTTTAACAAAGTTCTACGAAATCAAAAAGATTTACACCAGTAAATTTACTTTTGATTTCCACGTTTCTCAAGTTCCTTTATTATGTTTTATTTGACTCTATTTATTTATTAATTTTACAATAATACATTTTTCAGTAACAATACCTAAATGTATTAGTAGAGTTCTGAATCACCGTAAATAACACTTGCAATCACAATTTTTCTAAACATTTATTAACCCTAGAACCGGCAGCTTTAACGAAAATGGATTTTTTGGCGTGTGCAAGCATTTATTCAAAAATTCGCCAAAAATAGTAAATTAACCCCAATCCAAAAGTGTTCCATAGCTTTTTTGTAGAGAAAGGTTCAAAGAAATTGTATATGCCAGTAAAAAAATTATAGATGTAAAATTTAGAAAGTTATTAGCTCAAGAAACAAAAAATGTTCAGTTACGAAAAATAAAAGTTCAACTTTAAGTCTACATAAAAAGTAGTAAACATTTTTTGTAATTTTTTCCATAAATGTAAAAAAGTTTCGTAATTTAGTTCTAAATAGAACTGTATAAAAACATTTAACATTTTCAAATTTCTTATTTTGAAAACACGAGATTTTATGTTCTTACTACAAGTCTGCTATCAAAAGTATGCCAAGTAAGAAACGTAATTTACTAATATATGCTGTGCCCAAAAATAAAATATTATTATAACAAAGTGTAGAGAATAAATCAAAGAACTGAACTGTATACTTGTAAATTATCTTTTCATAAAAGTGTTTGACTTAGAATTATTTGAATAACAAAAGCTAGAAAAATATAGAAAACTCTTGTCTGTACAAGATGTGCGTGCAAACTCCTATGTCTGGCTATGTTGTAAAAGTCCGTTACGCTTCAGATTTGAACGTTAGGTGAGACCGTATTAGCAGTCACTTTCCCACGGTCCTACACAATAAACTCTTCAAATATAGCATATTTGGTATACAGGGAAAGTTAGCTTGAAGCATTATGTTTACAAAGATACCAAAATATCTCTAAAAAGCGATTGAGGTCACACAAATATCACGTGAAATAAATAACGCTGTTTATTGGTTGGAAAACTGACCAATTGCAAGGGTCTACAAAACCACTTACAACTTCAGAAATATTCGTCCGATTTTTGATTGGATGAAAGTTTTGGATAGGGGAAATTGTGATGAATCCATCGATACATAGATTTAACTAAGACAACCTACTGGGCGGGTTTTAAAGATTGACGAAAGTTGAGTAATTTCGTTATGTTTTGTATGAATTTCCGGGCGCCGATTGATTTGTAGAAAACTAATAAGCTGCAACGATGATTACGTATGTAAATATACGTTTTAGAAAGAAATTGTAGATACAAAAAATAAAGTTTGAAACATTACCTTTCCAATGGTGTTTGTTTTTTTTGAGATTGGAAGATTTTTAGTGGGTCAAATATTCAATACAATCACGCGTTACAAATGTGTTGTCATGATCGCACGTTTCGTGCAATCTGCCGGTTCTAGGGTTAAAAAAGTACATGTACCCACAAAAACAACTGAATATTTACAAATCAAATACTTCAAACACATATTTAGAGCTAAGAAATGTAAATACGAGGCATATACATAAAGTAAGAGCCGTCAGCTTATACAGTGGAACCTCAATATATCGAATCCCACGGGGAACGGGGAAATTTTGAATAACAAAGAATGGGTTAGTCAAGGTCCATCCTCCCCAATTTTCGATTTATGGAGGTTCAATTCAGTGCAAGCAATAAATATCAGGAGAATTGATTGCCTTCTAAAATACAGTGTTTTGTATACTGTGCATTAATATTAATTTCAGAACTATATTGTAATGGTTAATAACGTAATTATAAAATTTAATATGTACTTTAAAATGGAAGAAGTAGTTAGTTTTAATTTCAAACTGCTTCTTTATTGAACCTACTCTTACTGCTGGCCCAAGACTCAGATGGATCGCAACAGGAGTTGGACAGAATAAAGGATTGGTATTTACTGTCGAAATACGATGCAGTAAAATATAGCATCGATGTTTTGAATCATAACAAATTTCATACGACTTCGATGAATAGAGGGTTTCTTGCCCTTACTTCGACTTGTAGAAGTGCGGCGGTTTCACGATTTCGATTTATAGAGGTTTTTGAGCTAAAACCTCGATTTATAGAGGTACTTTAACTACAGAAAATACCGTAAAACTTCGATTAATCAAGGTATTTTTCGTGAACTATTCGATTTATAGAAATAAAATTAACATTGCAAAAGATAGGGAAGTTCAAGGGGAATAAAAAAAATTTGATTTATCAAGGATTTCGAATTATTGAGGTTTTACTGTATTTAAATGTTAGTGTGATTCAACACAGCGTGGCCATCTATCGATTATTAACAAAACTACTGCAGTTGTTTTTAGTTTTAGTATGTGTTGCCCGTCAGTGAAAGCAAATCGCAATATCCAGGACAATCGTTTCTCTCGCCAATCGTAAAGTGATCGCTGTGATTAGATTTTTCTGTACAAAAGGATCTTCACCTTCTGAAATTCATCAGGAGTTGTGCCTTGTGTATCGACCTACAGTAATGAGCGAAGGAAAGGTTAAAAAGTAGTATCGAGACGTTAAAGAGCGTAGTGGCAAGTCCAGTATTCAGACCGACAAAATTGATGAACAAGCGAACCGAAAACTGCAAAGCAATCGGCGATTGACGATCAGTGCTCTACCTGATGAATTTTCCACAAGTTGGACACACGTCTACCTACACGATTGTCACAGAAAAGCTCGGATAACACAAACTGTGTGCAAGGTGGGTACCAAAAATGCTCACCCACCAGCACAGAGAGCAAAAAATGTGCAGTGGATGGGGATTTTTGGACCCCCGCTGTGGACGATTTGGAGAAGATTTGTTCTCCCAGATTGTTATGGGCGACAAAACGTGGAAATCCACCAAAGCAGAATTGAAACAACAGTCAATGTAGTAGCTTCATGAAGGAACTGAGAGAAGCATAATATACAGTCTTCGCTTAATGATGGGTCAAAATAAAGTGGTTGGAACTGTAGGGTCCTTGCCGAGTCAGCGTAACCATAACTTCTTACGAAGTGGAAAAGAATAATAACAACGCACTATCTAGTATTATACAAAAAGCACAGCTTAGGTCGGACATTGTGAGAATTGTAACGGTAAGCAAGGAGCAACTGGGTAGAACGAAACACATGGTTAATGTTGCATTCTGGGATTGCCATGAAGTTATTTACTTACACCTACTTATGCATACTACAGAAACGACCGTGTGCGACCCCTGCCGGGTGAAGCAATCTCCGTACTAGTCAGAAAATGATGGCTACCACTTTTTAGGATGAAATATGCATCATTTCGGTTGATTTCATGAAACGTGGGACAACAATTACTACTCACGTAAACTATGAAACGATCGCTAAACTGAGATGTGTGATTCAAAACCGATGACGTGGGAAACTCCAGCGAAATCCTCCTTTTTGACAACATGTGTCCCCACATCGCTGATGTACCCAAGAACATTGAAGATTTCCATTGGGAACTTTTTGACTCCCCACCATATAGTCCTGACCTTCCACCTAGCAACTACTTCCTCTTCTTGCGTTTGAAACGGAGACTTGATAGACAATGGTTTGAAATGACGACAAACTCAAGACTACTATTGTCAACTGGTTCAATTCCCAAGCGACATACTACTATGCTGAGGGGTTAAAGAAACTGGGGCAGCCCCCAGTACAAAAAGTACTTACAACTGAACGGCGATTATGTAGAAAAGTGAAGTAGATATGTAGTAAACTAAAAATGTCAAAAACCTTTTCTCACGAGTTAATTTTTTTTTTTTATTACCAAAACACCCTTATTTTATGAATATGCCTAGTTTTTCTTAACATATAAACTGACACAGAAAATCCAACAAATGTTAGCTGTTAATCTCAAAATGATTACAAGGCAAATGTTAAGAACAATCTGTATAACAAACTGCAGTTCTTACAAGCATTTAACTACTTACCTCTGTCAAAAGGTTTCTTGAAACTGTCTCGGTCATCATTACGTTTGAAACCACCGCCTTCAAACCTGAACAATGGGAATAAATTGCATCAAATCTCTGCCATTACATTACAACATCTATTCTAGGTATACAACTATTTCTTTTAACCAAAACAGTTTTCAATAATATTTAAGTAAAAAATCTTATATTTAAAAAACAGATATTATACACGGTGGCCGGCCGTATAGCGCGACGTAGGCCACTCAGTGCAGGTTTGAAATCTATAGTTATCGTTTGTTTGTGCAAAAGGAAAACTGAGGCGCAGATATGTCTAGCGCAGAAATGTGTCTGAACAGAGCTTCTACGAGTTCAGGCCGAGACAAAGTTTCTGCGCACATGTCACTTCGAAATCGAGATTTTAAAGTAGAAATTTGCAGAATTGTTTTGCTCTTGAGCAATAGTGTACGAAGCAATTGTAATTACTGTTTCCTGGTGAATTTAATAAAGTTTTGACAGTGTTAAAATTGTAATACACCAAGTTAGATTATAAAATTTATAGCTAATGTTAAATGAATCATTCAAAATTAAATTTCTAAATATATTACACTAATGGACCCGGCAATGCTTCGCTACTGCTTGGTTTAATTTTAATGGTAGTTATTCCATTACATCCCTTTGACTTAAGTAATCGAATCGCAAATGTTTTTTATATCAATTAAGAATAATATTAAATAGTTTTAGCTATATAGTTTGTAGGAATTCAGTACAATTTATTTTTATTGTATAGGGATAGCTACCACATTTAAATATATTTGCTTGAAGTGACCATGTTCTCAGAAAACTTCTAGTACTAATATGTATAAATTGTGAAATTTTAGTGAAATTTGTTGAGTAGTTTTTGAGAATATAGAAAAGTAAGTGTATGGATTACTATTTAATGTTAAGAGAAGTTATTCCATTTCATCCCTTTGACTTAAGTAATCAAATTGTAAATAGTTTTTCTTATACTTTGATAATAATATTTGAGTATTTTGAAACTGAAAAATAACAAAATAAACAATCATACAATAAAGCTTTGTAAAATTTTTATGAAATGTACATTGAGGTACAACTCTGGCACATTGTTTTAACCAACGCCAGTAATGTATGATTCAAATACATTACATTAACTAAATACAACCACGTTGTGGTAGCAACTACTGGCCATTTAACAAACTATGATTTTACATTTCATAATATATATATAGGGAGAGATATTGAATATAACTGGAAAAACCCAGAACAAACAAAATGTTCCGACAAATTAGTCGAAAAGCTAACACATAAATAAAAACACAATAAATAAGATTTTAGTTTCTTTTATTACCGTTAAATAGATAAATAACTGAACCGTACTCACTTATTCCTTTTAAAATCTCCACCGGCACCTCCGTCTCCCCACTTCGGCTTGGAGGAATCACCAAACTTGTCACCACCTCCTCTATCGTCGTCCCTGCTTCTGCCAAACTTTCTACCTTCGTTATCGTCGTCCCTGCTTCTGCCAAACTTTCTACCTTCGTTATCGTCGTCCCTGCTTCTGCCGAACTTTCTACCTTCGTTATCGTCGTCCCTGCTTCTGCCGAACTTTCTACCTTCGTTATCGTC
>JAGFPH010017529.1:0-17548 GCA_018207615.1 Philaenus spumarius | reverse complement strand
AGAAGCCTTCAAACCTTAGGGACCCGGTTTTACCCCACTCTCCCCTACCATATGCGTGTGTCTTTATTAATTTGCTACGTTATTCGTACTTATCCTTCCATTCACACTAACTCTTTGTGGATGTCGATGATATGAATAATTTAATAATATATTATTTACTTTGTGCCAATAGTATTCAGTTTTTGGTTTTACTTTACCTTAATCATAAGTGGCTTCATGTTTCACTGCCACAGGCAGCATCCTCAGGCCAGCTATTTATGTCCACTTAAAACCTTATTTGTGCACAACACTTAACTTTACACTTGATTTCATACCTGTCAAACATATGCAATCTATTTACACAATGATAATTAGTTCATTCTAGTCTGCCATTTATGAGGTACTTCATGTTTATGTGTCACTTCCTATAAGACTAATTTGGAAAGGTAAAGGTGCAGTCCTGTTCAATTCTTATCAGATTTGTACTTTGTGCCTTACTGGGATTTCTTAGGTCTCTTAGGGTCTATGTTGTTGGCAATATATTAAATCATTGAAATATTGCCATTTGAAGCCAAATTAAATTTGTAATTTAAGTTTATTTCTGTATTACTTTTGTGGTGTTTTAAATCTCATATTCTTCAATGACGTTCATAATATGTATGTATTTAGTTTATTTAGCATTGACTTATTCTCTTGTATGCTTGTGTAAGAATGTTAATTATCAAATAAATGTTCTGTGATTGCAGAGTTTGTAGTTTTATTGTTTCTACTGCTGGGTATAAAATCTCTAAATGTTCTGCCAGTTTTTCCGTTATAATATTTGTCACAGTCACTGCAATTTAATTTGTATATGCCACCGTATAAGTATTTTTTTACTTTTCATATGGTATTGTAATAATCTGTTTCCTGTTCTGTAGACTATGTTTTAGTTGTATTTCTTGAAAGAGTTGCGGACTTGTTGATCAAAATTTGTTGAATAATGCATTGGAATTTATGTTTTCTTTTTATTGAATTTATTGCAGTATAAAGGTTTGCTGTGGGTTTCCAGTTTTTCTGTATTTTATGTATGAGTTGGTCCGATATTGAAGCTTTGTGACAATTACTTTGCGCTATATGCTTGATAATTAGCATTTTAATGTTTAGGACGTCAGGTTGTGTGGGTATTGTTAGAGCTAGGTATATCATGCAATTGTATGCTGTTTTTTTTGTGATTGTGGATGGTTTGATAATGCGTTTATGTATAGCTAGTTTGTTTATGTTTTCCATATATTTTAAAGTTGCGGTTGTTATCAATTTATGTGATGGTGAGGTCTACATAGTTGATGCTATTGTTAATTTCTATTTGAAGTGAACTTGAGGTTTGGGTGGATTTAATTTATATGTTTGTTGAAGGTGTCAACTTGTCTTGTTAAACCACTTAATAGGCAAAATATATCATCGATATATCTGTAACAGTATAAGAGATTCTTCCTGAATTAATTGTTTACATTCATTGTAAGTTTGTTTTCTACGTCATTAAGCAATATATTTAGCCATTATTCCTGACAGTGGTGATGTCATAGTTAGAGCATTGGTTTGTATGTATATTGCATTGTTAAAAGTGAAATAATTCTGTTTGTGCGACGTTTTCAAGATATTAATAAATTAATTTGTCTATTTCTATTTCACCCAAGCTGCTATTTTTTTAGGTTATTTTCTAGTATGATGATGGTTTTATCAATAGTGGTATTGGGACATCAATAGGGGGTTTTAAGCAGTTAAATAGCTGGTTATATGTTGCTGCTTGTGGCAGTGAAACATGTAGCCACGTATAATTAAGGTAAGGTAAAAAAAAAGAAAAAAAGACTTTTGACACAAAGTAAGTAATATATCATAAAATATAAATATCGATCTAAGGATAGCAACAATTAATAGTTATTCAATGTAATGAAAATAATATCTTTAGTGTTTAATGAAATCAAACATTAACTTTTAACCAAAAATTAACTTTTCCCGTTCAAAATCACAACTTTTGATAATAATTTAACTTATATTAAATCATTATACTATTACTCAAACCCTCAAATAAAAGTTATACACATTTATTTTCATTCAAATGAAACAATTTGGAAAAATAAAATGAACACTTTTTGATTTGTTCAAGTTATTGTAATCTTAAGAAAGAAACGCTAATACTAAGAGAGTACAGGTCGATATAAATGACAACTTTAGATTGTATTTGGGAAATTTAGATAAAATACATAGGCCTATGTCTAGTAATTACGAATTTATTTTCTACAAAATATTTTCATATTGTTATTATTACAAGCAATGATGAATCAAAGCAGCTCAAGCCACTTTTTAAAAGTAAGATTTTGAAACAACTTAGGTTTAATTACATTAGCGTAATAAGAAAATTCGTTGCAACTAATAATTTCACAACAATTATAATATTGCTCTTACTTTAATATTACTGAACAAAAAATCTTATTTTAAAATATTTATCCAGTATTTATTTACTTATGTAACTAGAAATGAAGGTAAACATTTGGTTTTGAAAACTCTAAAAAGTTATAGAATAAGACATAGGTTACCGAATAAATGCCAGAAGTCTAGCAACTCTGATAACAGAAGTCTAGGTATTAATATTATATTATTTTATAGGTGTTAAAATCTTGTGCAGCGTTTTTCTAAATAAAACTGAAGTTATACAATTTTATAATAAAGACTATGTTATTAAACTATAACTTTATATAGTATATAGTATATTGTAATATTTATGTCAAGTTCGTTACATTTTACGGCTCAGTAAGAATGTAGGTTTATGCACCTTTCAGTTGCAACTGTTACTTCATACTACAATATTAAATTTTCTACCAGTTTGAAACTAATATGTATATTTTATTTACTTGTTTAAATCCGTCATTAATAGTTCAAAATACATTATTCTCTACATAAAATCATTATACAGAACTAACGGTTTGCATGATTTATTCATGTAAATATATTTGATGAAATCATTTATTTTATGAAGGTTTCAGTGAAATAAACACCACTAGCTGTGGTAAATGTGTTTTATAAATGAAGCTTTAATTCTTATAAGATAGATCTCAGTCTCGATATTTACTAAGTTGCTACTGTTCTCACAATCATTTTAACATTTAATAATAGTTCATGTACGCTAGAGTAAATATTGGTTTTATAAAAGAAAATATAGATTACTTTATATAACTATCAGTTTTAGCTTCATCATCTATATTTATAGTATTGCAAAGTAAATAGTTTGTTTTACAGTAGTACAATTTTATTCTTTGACTGATATTTTATTGGAAATTGTTTGTAAGAATTAAACATTGTAGCAATTTGAGTAAATTAAAAACATTTTGCCTATTAATTATTTAAAAAAAACCAAAAATAATAATAATAATTATAACCAAAAATACAATTTAACTTAAGATATTTTAGTGTATACAAAAAATTAACCTTTAAAATTTATTTTAAACTTTTGTAAAGATACCAAAAATTCGTGTTTATTCATAAGCAGTTGGTACATCATATCAGGGACCATCTCATTAGTCATCAGTCCCTGATACTCATAAAAAAAACACACATAGCCCATTATATTCATATACCATTTCAAAAACATTAGTTTCAAAAACATTTCAAACATCATGTTTGTAAAAACCATATAGGCTTAAGTGTAGGCCAACATAATGTAAAAGGAAAGAAGAAATAATAACGTTGAGGAGGAGGTAGAGGAAGATAGTTGGAGTAGAAAGGAAGAAGAAGTTAGTTAATAGTGGAGGGTTTTTGTTACTAGCTTTATTAAAGAACAGTTGATTATTTTATTTTATGGCAGACAATTTAAAATATACAACATAAATCTGCTAGATTGGGAAGCAAGAAGAAATAATATCAAGTACAGTATTAAAAAAAAAAATAGAATATCAAATTATAATATCCACCAAGCCATTTGGGTGAGTCAACTAGAATTATTCATCACAACACATCAGATCTGCAGACCTTCTATTATAAAATGTATACCTCTTCAAAATTACCTACTAATAACATCATTATTAACTTCCTCAGTCTCAAAATTGATCAAAGGACAATCTTATTTTAAGTAGAAAATTTTAGCATAAGTTCAAAATTGTAATCATCATTCAATCATCACATACAAATCAATCACAACTCATTAGGCTCAGTAAAGAAATAATTGTTGTAAGTAATTAAGAATTTTGTTAATTTGTTATGTAGGCTATTGACTTTATAAAGAAATTGTGTTACAACTAGTTTATAATCGTTAGCAACCTGGCAAAAAGAGTTATAAACATTGATCCCCGAAATAATACTCATATATACTCAATTTGTATTATTAAATTATTAAATCATTTCATAGTACCTCTATTTATTTATAAATCGAAGTTACAAATTAATTGATAAATTCCTATAATATTAATATTGAAATAAATATAATTATACTTTACTTAAATTTGAGAAAGATATACGAATTCATATGCATATTGTTTACAATCTCAAAGCATGCTTTAAATATGAAGAAATATAGATATAACGAATAAAATAAATAAGTTTGTAATTATATATAATTGCATACTGTATTTTTACTAATTTAAAGTTTGGGATTGTGGCACCCCAAAATGTTTCTACTATTTACACATTACATTAGAGTAAGTCATAAAATAAATTAAATAAACTAAGCATTTTCAGTAGGGTCTGTTACAGTAAAAATAAAATGGATTTTTATCCCATAAGAGCAATGTTAAATTTCAAACCATTTATTTCGTTTACTTTTTATCATAAAATTGTTTGCAAGGTCTCATTTTAAGCACAGTTACAATACGCATCCATCTTGCAATTTACATTTTTTTAAATTTCTTTCATTTGTCAAGTAACTGACATTTAGTAAGTACAAAGTTTGATTTTTTTCCTCACACAACAAAAAATTAATAATGAAAAATAATTTGCAAGCCGGATCCGAAATTGTATAAAGAATATTCAGTTTTTTTCAACACTCAATTACAAAAGATAGACTTATAAAATGGTTTAAAATAAGGCAATGTCAAAGCGTTCAGCTGCAAGAAATTGCACTGTTTAGATAGGCATACAGTGATAAAGGAAGTGCGTTTCCTGTTGCTTTCTCGTTCCCTGGAGCAGACCCTTAAGCCATTACCTGTATGGACTAGAAGAACGAACGTGACTGCACTTTTTGGTTAAATCTATATTTAAAGATTTCAAGCTAATGGAAAATCAGTGACTTTGATATTTCCTAATACTTTGTAAGCGTCATGTTGAAATAAGTTATTGGCACTACGTAGTTTATTGTATAACACATTTTAAAATTAAATTATTAACACAATAAAAGCATTTTCACAAATAATAGGTTATATAATAATATATTTATAGTTACATGTTGTTCGTTGTTAGTTTCATACAACTGGAGATGCCAAACAGTGAAACATAATAAAATGAAGCTAATGTTTTTGAAACTAATATTTTTTTTAAATTTCATCCGTTAATATGATTAAGAACCGGCTTAAAAAAAGAAGCACAATTTTAAATGCTTTTCATATACAAAAAGTGAAGAAAATGCCTGCATTCCCTCCCCTCCCCACTGCACAAATGTGTATTAAATTGTACAAATTTAAAAAAGCTTTAAAATATTAAAAAGTTATTCATGGAAAATATGATTGACTGGTTTAATAAACATGCTATATACAACTGCTAACAAAGAGAAAACATTATCAAATTTATTATCATATTCAATTTTGATAATTTCACTTAGAATTGTAAAAAAATAATACAAAAGTATTAAAATCTGACAACAATGTGGGGAAAATGTTGATTTGTGGGTAAAAGTCCCCAACAAGGCTTTAATACAAAAAGTTATTAAATCAGCCTCAGATACCAGCAAATACTACATTTTCTCATATTCATCATAGTCTGCAGTTTCCGACTCATTTCCTTGGCGGCGTGCCACTCTAAACTTTCCAGTGTTAGAGCTACATTTAAATAAATTGGTTTCCATACAATGGCACTCTTTTCCATAAATCTCAGCTACCTCGTACTTATCTATGATCATAATGATGATTTAATCAAATTAGTTTGGTTATGTCGGCAAGTTAGATATGAAGTAATATATTAAGTATAAGGCTATTACTCTAAAGCTGATTTAACTAATCATTTGGACAGATGACTTGGTAGTTAACGTTTTTATCACACAATGTGTTTTTGTCCACTCATTATGAAGAAAGGTAAAGAAAATTATTCTATTTTGTTAAAAGATTTCTTTAGTAATCAACATATAAAAAATAGTAGGCTACTTAATTTATATATATAAAAGCCAAACACCACTCACTCACTGACTCATCACGATTTCTTAAAAATTACTTAACGCATTGGAACGAAATTTGGTAAGTAGCTTCCTCTAGAGACATAGGTGCTCACTAAGAAAGTTTTTCAAAAAATTCGAAATTTTATCCTACTAATATTATAAATGTGAAAGTTTGTATGTTTGTCTGGATAGTACAAATACACGGAACGTCGTGTATTGATTTTTTAACACAGATGAGATGATAGCAAATGTCCGACTTATCAGTAATATTATAATTCAACGTCCATAATTAACGTTGTAACCAAATAACTTCAATCATCTAATGTATAAAATTATCTAAACAAAAAAAAACACGTTTGGATCAAATTACGATACATTTTCTCAAAGATCATCTTAATTAGAATTCAGTGTCTAAATAAAACTGGTATGTACATTATCATAATGCTAAATCTTAATTTTCGTATATTTGTATTCAATGTCTTACAATAATTAGTTATGTTCAAAACAATAAACACAAGGTTTAAAGAAAGAATAATTTGATTATAAGTTTAACCTATACTTCATTTTTTATAGACTTAAAGAAAAGAACTTCATTGTTTTTGAAACTTTATTAGGAAAACATAACATTTACCCCTTTTATATACCCGTAGCAAAAAGGAATTACGCTTTATATTAAATAATTCATTAAATCTAATTTATTGTTGCAGTCGGTTATTTTTGAGTCCTATTTGTAATTTATACGTAGGTACATACTCTATAATTTCGACAATGCTTTGCGATCAGCTTTGGCAACAGCAGTCAAGCAGTCGTTGCTTGAAATTTTGTTGCAACTTTTTTATATAACAACTAGTTTAAAATTTGTATAAAATTATCAGATGACAAAAACAAACACTTACGAAAGTACTAATACACATTGCACATAAGCAAATCGGTAATGTTTTACTAAATAATAGGACCACAGCACACACTTTCTGTAATTAAGTACTTACTATCAGTTTATTTTATAATGTGTATTAGTGTTTCTGTGTGCGCGCTTGTGTGTTAACATGTAAATGTTTTAACGTTTATAAACATTGTTTGTTTGTATTAATTAAATACAATACACATAAGAGAATTACTAATTAGTGTATTCCTTATGTCAATTAATTATAACTGTCAATCAGACACGACAGAGAGTCAAACTAAAGTAATTTTGTATAAACTTCCAGAGATAATTTTAATGTTATAAGAAAATAATATTGCAAAGTAGTGTTAGTAACCGAAGTACCTTTTCCCAAATGTCAGTAGCAGATTTTAATCAACAATAGAATGTATTAAAATCAAATGGTAATGTAAACCATAGAAAAGAAAACATTTCGCTTGATCTGAAATTTTCGGATATAATCATTTAAGCATTGAAGAATTATTGTTTGAAGGTAAGCTGAAATTGGTATTATGGGTGATTAATATAAAGAAATGGAAACCTATATGACTACGACTACCAATACTGAGATAAATTGGAAGAGATTTTGTTCGAATAATAAGTTAAAAATTGCAAATACTGGAAATTAAACAAACTAAATAAGTAATATTAAAGTACAAAATTTTTTCATTGGTTTACATTTGTCAGAAAAAGAATATTTTAAGAATAAACTAATAAATAAATGTGGTAAATTAATATAGCTTAAAAATATAGTAAATATTTTAAAAAGAAATTACAATTTAAAATTAAATTGTTCTACTTAAAGTTTGTGATATTTTTGAATATTTTTAGTAACAAATACATTTATTTAAAACAACTAGAAAATCATATTTGTATTAATTCTATAAATATTAACAGACTATATAAATCAGATACTCAAAATGTTAACGGCAGAGAAGGGCTAAAATAAAATAAAAAATAATAATAAATAAAAGTGTAGTTTTGATAAGAAAATAGAAGTGATAAATGAAAATTTAGACCTAGAAATAAAGGATACCCGAAAGAAAATGGAGGAAGAATTTAACAAGAATATAGATTAATGTAGAAGTATGTATGTATGAACCGAATATTAAAATTAGAAGTCGGTTATAAGAAAATGGAAACGATAGGAAAGAAATTAAACAAACTTTAAAGATGCATGGAATGAAATAGATAAAATATCTGACGGCAACAGGATGAAGATATTGATATCAAAATGGAAGAACTAAAAAGACTATGGAAGAGATTAAGGAGGAAAATAAGGTGCATAAAGATGAAACCAGATACAGTATGGGCACTTTTAACACATACTCGTATATAGAGAAAGAATATGAAAAATCAAGATAAATGGGCAGAAAATGTAAGAGAATTTGATGAGATACAATAAACTTATTGGAGGAATTGAAATTAGATTGACTGAGCGAATTCAGTTAGTTGAAGAGGAAATCAGGAACAAAGAATTAAAAGATTAGAATAGTGGAAACAGGAAAAGGAAAATAATAGAAATATAATAACTAGTGGACAACCATAGATCAAATAATTTATTTTATGTTGAAATGGGAATGAATAATTATTGCGAAAATTAAACTTAAAATTAAAAAATCAAGAATAGTATATTAAAGTTTAAAACAAAGCCCTAAAACAGACCAATGATATATTAAAGAAAATAGAGAGTAATTAAAATTAAGAGAGATGATTGAAGGGAATAATGTAAAGGTGGCAACTCATAAAATGTATCAACCTGTATGTAGATGAAACTGTCGAACCAGCTGTTAGTGCAAAACTTCGCTACTAGAGTGCATTAACAGATTGTAAAAAAGAACAATTTGTAATAAGGTAAGAAACAGAACACGTTACATAAATGACATGGCGGGTGGTGACTTTAGGTAAAAGGAAATAAATGATTAGGGCTATCAATTGTTATAATTTCTAAAAAACGTAAGGATATAATAAAACATAAAAATATGTAATGATGAACCAGTCTTAGTACAGTTAAATTAGTGGATGTATGCGTGTACATTTTTATGTGCCACAAACCAGTAACTTTAGATTTTACTTTTATAATAAATTACACATTTTATGTGATGGATATTCAATTAATTATAAATACTCTAATAATAAAGTATAAAATTTACACTTTGCACAGTAGTAACCAATTATTCCTGACAAACAATTGCTGACAGGTTTTATTCCTAAATTTTTAAATGACCAAGAAAGTACTTCGCTTTAACAGACTGCATACACTGAAATAAATTAAATACAGAAAAAGTGTATGGAATATACATTACTCATAAAACACATAATGCACAGGTTCCCAGTAAGCTGCTTTATTATATTTGTGTGCAACAGATAGCTTCAAAATATTAAAATTTTAAATATAACAATATCTATGGCAATAAAAACTTATTTGTCTATCATTATTTTCTCAGGTACTGAAATCATATACAGTATTTTGGGGTTACAAAAAATGCTCATCAAGAATACTTGTTCAATTTTCTGTTTCGTACAAAATACATAATTATAGTCAGTGTAATGACAACAATGGAAGAGTTACCTTATGTCATAAAAAATAATTGTTTATAATTCTTAATTTTACTTATGTAATTAATTTGGAGAACATTACGCCATAACTTTTAACAATGCCTCATTACGTTTAAGGTTATTGTATGCAAAGTATATCGTGAGTTAAACTAATTAATACTAATATGGTTTTACTAAATTTAAATTTAAGGTATTAATTGTTACTAGTTGTTATGGTCGATATAATGTTATATTTGTTTAACACTCGTAAACATTTATTATTAATTAATTTAATTCAACTTTTTTTATTCAGGTTGGGATAAGAATAAAATTAAATGTTGCAGAAGAGACAAATAAAATAGTAGTTTAATTAAATAATTCACAATATAAATTCCTTACATTTTATAAACCACATTTTTGTGCTTGACTAATTAATGAAATTCCTTTCGTTTTATATACAACGCATTCCTGTACTCTTTTAAATCAACGTCTTTTGTTAAGCTCATAATATAGTGTACGTATATAATTAAGGAGCCCAAAATAAAACTTGTTAACACAAATTTAAGACGTACTTTTACATGCTTTTATCAATACTTAATTTTACAAAACTATAGGTGGTTTTTAAAATTATTACCAAAAGTTTATATATATATTCTTTTAAATGGAATGAACGATGACTTAAAAATTTGTCTGTATTATAAACATAATAAAAAACTTGTTTTCATAAGTTAAATAAATCGATGCAGAGTTCTTCCTACAGATATACAACTTGGCAAAAATAAAATCGTAATAATATTTCTTTTTATACTTTGTTGCATTATTTTTACTTTACTATCCTTCATTATACCGTTAAAATCTAACATTGTTTACTCTCATTCTAGACTAATTCTAAACGAAACGCCTTCTGTACTAGTCTACTGTCCTTTCATAATAATATAGAAGATATTCTGTCCTACTATTCTTACCCTATCAATAACCTCAAATCTTTTTTATTTTGAATCTTACTCGACTACTTTCATACTATCTCACACTCACAATTTACTATTATAATTTGATATTGCACTTAAGTATTCAAAAATTTTTAACTTTATATCCTCCTTTTCTTTTTACAAGTTTTCTTGTAATTGTTTAATGTTTTTGCATTAATAATTTATATACGGTAAGTTAAGTAGATACAAAAAATTTTCTTTCTTAAAAATCTTCATAAAAAGTAAGCTTTCAGTAAATTATAAATTAGGTATGGCACATTAAAAACATTTAAACAGGTAAAAACTTTGAGCGATAAATTTGTTCGTAACTGTCTAGATTTTGTCTTGTCTTTATAAATTACGCATCCCCTTCCTTTCTCACAATCATCGTGGTTCCTACGACATTCCGACTCACATCAGCGGTCAAATAAATACGTTAAGTACTAGTAGGTCTACCTTGAATTTATATGATAGCAGTTGCTTTTATTTAAATTTGATATATTTTCCTTACTACTTAGCAAAATACTTCCCTTTTTATAATAAAAGGACTTGTATAATTTAATTAGGCATGAGTTATTAACTGTTAAAAGGGGAACAATATTGGAAGAAATAACCCCAAACTCTGTGTGCATGTGCCGCTTGAGTATCCTACATGATTGCGTTTTGCATGGAGGTAATTGCGACAACAGTAACCAAGTCATTTACTAGTACAGTCAAAATGGTGTAAAAATTCACTTGACCTGGACTAAATTGCAACACAAATGATTCTTTTTGCATTTTATTGTAAAAAGTGTCTATTTTAACATATTCAAAATCCCCATTTATCCCGGCCCAGGAAATCAGTCAAAATCCAAGATGGCGTTTGAATTTTGTATTTTTCATTAAACAATTTATAATTTTGTTATTTATGATGTTATTTCAATGAAATTTGGCAAAAATGTTTAAAATACAAAGATAAAAGTATAAAAAATAACCACTGACTTTACTTCATTTTTTTAAAAATGGCGGCCATTTAAATATTTACGTAATTCGTTTTGAAATATTTAAATGGACGCCATTTAAAAAAAGTTGTGCACTCAAAATAGGTATTATTATGTACTAAATCATGTCATTTACATTGTATTTTTGTATTACCTTCATAAGAATCGTTAAATACATAATCAATCTCTGAAATAACAGAGCTGGGTCAATAGTTGCCTCCTCTTTCTTGAACTTAATGAATGATGCAGAAGAAATTGTTTTTGCCTTGTCATTTCGTTTCATTTTACAAGAAAACACCTCCTGGCCCTTCATCTTCTTCACAATGTCTATACCAATGGTTTTAAATGTTTCAACATTCACATGTACAGATGCTGAGACACCAGTTACAACCTTTCGCAAAGCTGGATCGTCTGAATAAAGGTGAAATCGATCTCAGTAGCTGAAGTATCTTATCTGAATCTTCCTTGTCTCGTTTCTTTCGTGATTGCTTCAAATCTTTATGCTGTTCGCTAGACTCGTATACAACGTTTGTTAGCTTCTGCATTGAGTTATTGTATTCTGAATACACAGGCATTGACAACATCAAAGTAATTTTTTTGTATTTCGGACATACCACTACCTCTGGTGAGACCTCCATTTGTCTTCAGTGACCTCATTAAACACTGCTCAATTACTAAATCTGCTTGCAATCCCGCCCATATTTTATCATTTAATCGTATCACATTACCACCTGTATTGAAAACTGCATAGATTTCAGAATGAGTGTTTTAAAGTTCAGTCATGTTCTGTAAGTGAGGGTAAACTGATTTCATGTAACTCGTATGCCCAGATGCTGCAAAAATGGGTAGGGCTTCTATAAGACCTTCAAGTAGCATTGGAAATGATCCTAAACGATCTGCAGTGATGAGTTTACAAATGGTAGCTACTGCAGATTGATATTCAAGCCAAAGAAGGCTGGTCCTTGAGGAAGATCTTAGCACACTCTTCTTAGAATCTAATACATCACAAACCTCTTTCAGATATGCTACCTTCCATTAGATTGTCATATGTTTCGAGTGAACTGTCAAAGATAACAGATCTCTCTCCTTTATCACTTGGAAATCTACAATTGTTCCACAAAAGAGGAAGCGAATTTTAGGATCATAAGTTTGTGTGGTCAAGTGACTGGTCCTCTTAACACCTGAAGCACTTGCAACATCTGACTCTGCATTGCATTTTCTCTTGTCAGTAAACCTTTTATGACAGTCAATATGTACTCTACACCCTTCAACTGCTACATCACTTCCTTTGGTTTGCCTGCATATATTGATAGCACTTGCACCTTTTGCTTGTAACACTGCACTCTGTTCCATAAGTGTCTTTCTTGCAAATTATACAAGTTCCATGGTCCGCAACTATACCTGTAAATAAACAATATGTACAGCACGATTTTTTAACCGTGCCCTCGGCCACGATTGTACTAACCTGAATGATAACGTTAGAAATCGCTCTGTCTACTCTAGTTTTCTCCACAAAAACTGAGCCGAGCGGCGTGAAACAGCGAAAACCGAGCTTCAATAGCACTGTCATTTAATACACTTCGCAGCGATGTAAAGTGATGACACTTTCACGGATACTCAGATAAGAATTATACGATTCGTATGATGTAAAAGAAAATCAATTACAAAACCTATTTCATATTTTAAAAATCAATATTACATCAATGTACTTTAATAATGACATGAAATTTTCACTCCGCTGGAAAGTTTTTCATTTGTTAGTCAGAGACAAAGTGTTGGCGAGAAAGTTTTAGATAAATTTCCAAATTAAATATTTAATTTGAAACATTTTTTCGTTTGACTTACGGTTTGCTCGGTACAGCGGTATAATGTGTGCGTTTCAATTAAAACTACACCTGGCCGGGCCGTGCCGCCAAGCCGTGTTTCCGTTGACCGAGTTCGTCCTCATTTTATAAACGTTATAAAATATTGTATATTATAGGCCTACATATCATATTATCAAGAGGCAAGTAGTCTATGACTCATTCAAGTAGTTTCTATTTCAATAATTTAATTCGAATAATTATTCAATCATTTTTGTTTGTTCGAAGTTTGTGGAACTGCCTTTACAATCCCTCCCCGCTACACCACTAGCCCACCGCGCACTAGCCCAGCCGAGGGCACGGTTAAAAAAATCGTACTTTATAAAGAAATGTAAAATATATAAAATTATAAAAATATATTTAACGATTCTTATGAAGGTACAAAAGTACAATGTAAATGACATGCTTTAGTACATAATTATACCTATTTTGAGTGCACAACTTTTATTAAATGGTCGCCATTTAAATATTTCAAAACGAATTATCTAAGTATTTAAATGGCCGCCATTTTGGAAAAACATAAAGGAAAATTAATGGTTATTTTTTTAAACTTTTATCTTTATATTTTAAACATTTCTGCCAAATTTCAACGAAATAACATCATAAATAACAAAGTTATAAAAAATTTAAATGAACAATTAAAAATTTAGCCGCCATCTTGGATTTTGACTGATTTCCTGGACCGGGATTAATGGGGATTTTAAATGTGTTAAAAAACACACTTCTCACAGTATAATGCAAAAAGAATCATTTGTGTTGCAATTTTGCCCAGGTCAAAATTTATTTTTACTGCACTATACATACGTAGATACCAGTGGTGGGAACAAAGTGTTGCTGAAACTTTAAGAAACCCCAGATTATTTTCTATAACATCCCAGCAAAGTATTGACATTCAGTCAGTTAGGTATTGATTGACATTCAGTGTATGTATTAACATCACGTGTCCGTAAAAAAAATGAGACATGACAGTTTTACTACTTTATAATTTATTTACGAAAAAGACTTACTTAATTATGGTTTATCAAGAACAATTTAGTTTCTGTTTTTAAGAAAGAAATGAATGCAAACATAAATGATTTGACTCAACATTTTGTTTGAACTCTACATTTTATTTTAGGGTTTTGATACCTCGAAATTTCAAAGCAATTTCGAATGAGAACAATCGCATTATTTGTGTTTCGGTTAGTTAATTCATATCATAAATTGGAATCAAAATGGTGAATGGAAAAAGTGAGTCTTATATTTATTCAAAACTTCTTTAGGTAAATAAATAATTTAAAATATTAATCCATGCACAAATTTTAGCCATCAAAGTTTACAGCTTATACAAAATAATTAACATTTTTTGCAATAAGTTATAATTATTTAGCATTATTAACATTTGGCATGAAAAACTCCATTTTTAACACATCATATTAAACATATTTGAAAATAAAAGTGTTACAAATGTGAGTAATCATTAAAAACTTCCAATATTTGAGAATCCTAAGAACCCAAAATGAATAATCGTATATTTAATGGCTATTGATCCTAAATGATTGGTTTTACCATGTCAGATAAAAGAAGGGAAAAGAAGAACCAGCTGTAAACGATAAGACTTCTAAAAGAATTGCTAAGGCAAGTATAAATAATAATTGTATATATATAATACCAATCGGATATGGCTACAAATACAACAATGGAAGGTAAAATGTGTGAATTTATTTGCTCTGCCCTTATATTTTGTTTTAAGTAAATCACTGCAACAGAGTAATTAATTTGCTTTCAACTAAATCAAGTTCAGCAATTTCAATCATAAGCTTAAAAATAAAAAACATTTAAGCCTAAATATTTCTGCTTATTTCGTTTCGACTTGCATTAAATGTTTTGATTTACGTAACAGTGCTCTGCTGTGACAAATTAGTACAAGTATTCACAGTTTGTGCTAATCTTCCGTTGCAACACAAATCTGTTTATCAGTTAGTTACTGAATTTTAAAATCTATATTGATGAAACGATAGTATGTGATATAAATATTGTTTTAATTTATTTATACTACTTTTTACTAAACAATTTCTTAAGCGTTACTACCCTTTTATTACATTTTCAATTAAAATTTAAAAGCAATAATATAAGATAAAGTGATTTCAGTGCTATATAAACTTTAAACTGTGTAGATTAGTTATATTTCAGAGAAACTATGTAGAAGCAAAACACTTCCAGCCTTGAAAACAATACTAGAAAATATGGCCAAAGAGAAAACATTCATTAGCTCCTCTGCTAAAGTAAAAAGATTGTTTATTGCAAAACTTTGTCACATAAAACAATGACTCTCTGAAACTCTAACAGGAAATACTTCTCAGCAACCATTTTGAAGTGATAAAAATTGACAATCTTAAGTAAACTTTTCACTTATTAGATATTAAATGACGGATGACGACGACTGTACCTGTGTAATAACTTCAGTATTTAAAATTGTATTATTATTAAAACAGCACTATTTGTTTTTACTGATGCTGTTTTCCAATATTTAAGTGAAAGGGTAAACACTTGACACATTACGGAAGGTGGGAGCTTTCAACTTACCGGATTCTATTGTTATTTATTAAGTAAGTGACTTGACAATGGAATTTAAAATATCAAAGTTTGAATTAGATTAGTTAATGTGATGGAAGTTTTGCTATTTTGTGCGTAAGAAAATGTATTTCTTGGAGTGGCTAGATTTCCTAACGTACTTACAAAGAAAATTATAGGGCCTACATTGTGAAATTCAGTATTTTTCAAACAACAAAAGAACAATTCGGATCAATTATTATGTATGGGTTAGATGTTATGATTATTACATGCCATGAAATATATATATATAAAATAAAATAATGTGAGATTTTAGTTTTAAGAGTTTACATTACCATTAGAGTTTAAAAGAGTTTTTTTAAAGTTTCTGTAGTTCTAATGAAACAAAGTTTAAAGGCCAATATTTTTTTTGGTACGGAATAAAATAAATATACCTGAACTTTAAATACATAATGGAATACAAACTATTTAGAATACTCTTCTTATTAAACAGATCTTAAGAGTAGAATAATCAAACTTTTTGCACATTTTTATGTACATATTTTAGGGGTTTTGAGCAATTTGTTTTGTTCTTGTTTCTGAAATAGATTTGACAAATTAGTAAAAATAATATAAATATTTTATTAAAATCTCTTTTCTTAAAATATAATCTAAGATGGTGGATCATGTATTTTAAATTGTAGTTGGGTATTCCATCTATGTAAGCATTTATTGTGACATATTTAGTAGTGTCATTTATATTAAAATTTAATTGCATTATTGAATTAGTCTGGGTTTTAGTAGATTTTGTATTTACTTTATTACAGTTTTTAATGATTAATCTATATTTAGACAAATATTTGTTTAAATCATTATTAATCATAATAATTAAGCAAATTCAGGATAGTTACAGATTTGTGCATTTATCATTCCTTGAAAATAATGTTTAGCCTACACCACATTGAGTCTCTGTCATATTTAATTTATGAGTATAAAAGCTTACGTGTTATTAAAATGAACAAAGCTTAAACATTTTATTATATTGAGGTCGAATTGAGACAGAGCAATCGGTAAGTTCATGTACTACATTATCACACGAATGCTTGGACGTATTGGTTATATTATTTTACTTATATAAATTAAATTAATGGATTTTGTCTGATACCGCATAATGCTGATTAAGTTCTTAGTTTATACAAGAAGAAAACAAGTTGTAGTTATTAGATCTCATACAAGTAAACAAATACAGCGTATGCACTAGTGTAACATACTGATTCCATTTTCAATGTTCTTTATAATAAAGGGACGGTTACAATAGTTGTTATTACAATAGATTGCAGATACTTGGAGGTTTTGTTGAATTTGTCCCATTAATTGTCACCCTGTCATAATTTGCTATAACACTAATCTTGCTTATGTTAGCACCAAAAATAGCC
>JAGFPH010017528.1:0-11381 GCA_018207615.1 Philaenus spumarius | reverse complement strand
AAAGTGAAACTTGGTGAAGAGGCCACCCTGGCGAATATTCTATCGGAAAGCAAGTTTTGGCAGAGTGCGGCACTGTTATACCGGAGACATCGAGCCATCGGAGCGGAAAGCACTGGAAGCTCGCCTTAAGAAGTAAGAAGTAAGAAGGTGGAATTTCCGAACAAACTTCTTGGCCCTCAAAAGAGCCAACATCACAACGCACCGAAAACCGGAATTCCACAACAAACTTCTTGGCCCTCAAAAGGGCCAACTTCAGTCAGCGTCTTGTGATTTTCCCGTAAATGCCTTTTACGGGAAAACTCGCCTTAACTTCACCGGAGCTTCACTTACACATGTCCCCGGTCGATATATCATCTGTTTTGCGAACATAGTCATGTTCGTCCGCCAAGAACACAACTATATCGGCCGGCAAACTTTAATAATCTACTTTTACTTTCTTCGGGAATTGAGACCTAATCTTCCGAGAAAGTCACTAGTTTATTTCCCAATGAATTCTTTGGCCCTCACAAGGACCATTCCAGCAACGCAACGAACGAAATATATTAGTAGAATTTGTTTACACCTCAACCTCCAGCCCGCTTCATACGCTGCTTCGTTCCACTCATAAAATATATAATTTGTATTGTTATTTTTTTTTTAATAACATTAAAAAATATTGTAATTTTAATAATATGTATATTTGTTAAATGCAAACAAAAGTTGTTTAGTAGAAATTATTTTTCTCATCTCATATTTCATTTCATTCAATTACAGTTTATTAAATTTATTATGAAGAAGTAGGTGTATATGTCATGTGTTATCACTTGTGAATGGCATCTTCAAGAGTACTGAACGGCGATTTTTTAGTAAGTTTTGGCATTAACTGTATTAAATATGTGCATTCTTCCAGAACAAAATTTCTTTGTACGCCTCAAGAGCGGCACAACTATCAAGAAATTACCACGCTCTACTACTTTTTCTCTCATGTGATAAAGACCTACTTTGCACTCTTAATAACTATTAGAGTTTTCCAACTTTTTTGGACCTCAATGTATTTTAAATGGTAACTTCATGTATTAACAAGGTATTAAACCTTGTTAATAATGTATTCATGATTATGGTATTAACCTTTTTGACCAAATGTATTATTTTTAAGATGTGAGGGTTTTCATATTCAGGACCTTATCAACCTACTCCAATCTTTCTACAGAACATTAAATTATTATTTAATAATAACACAAAAACTGGACTGTAATATGTCCCCACAAACTAATTTAATTACATTAAACTCGGGAAAACCATTAACTCACAGAAAAAAAAAACTTTTTAATAATTTTGGTATTGCAGGTTAATTGTGCAGTCAATGTCTTTTCAATAGGCCTACCTATAAGTCTAGATTTGATTTGGCAACAAAGGCCAAACTTTAAGTTTCTAATTTTAAAAGAGGTGATTTATTGTACCTAGCTTTTTTTATTTATATTTTTTTTAATGGTATAAAGGAGTACAAGGCCTCCCCACCACTGCGACCCATTAGGATCTATTGTAGTAAGATTTTCCCTACAATGATCATCCCAGATAACTCCCAGGTCTCTTATGAAACCAAGGAGGGTCTTGGGATCAACACCCAGACCTCTTCCGAGCCAACAGAAGCACTTCCGAGTACCATGAATTTCCTGCACACGAGAGCCTCGCACTCGCACAGCAGACGTTGAACCGATTCAATCCCAAGGGAGGGAGCGGAATCAACAGGAGTCTTCCGAGACCAGCTCCACTTTTTTTTGAGAGGTGGTATTTGGCCGGGCAGTGACCAGTAAGGATTCCTACAATCCGTCTAAGATTGTTTCTGCCCAACAATAGAAGCTTTTGAGTTTTCGACTTAGAGAGGATGATGAACATTTTAGCCTGCCTAAGCCCAGGAGCATCGTTCCAATATGAGAACCAACTTTTCTCCGTCCAGACTTCATTATTTCTTGGGCCTCCCACAGAAAAGATCTGGGCCAATGAAGTGCTTTTTGGTTGTACCTAACTATCTTTAATTACAAAATGTAAAAACATATTAATATATATTTGTTATTATTTAAATCATACCCTGCAATTCAGTGACAAACTAATTTTACATAGTGTTACGATATTTAGGCCTACTCTGCTGTACACATCAAGATTAAAATTTTATTTGATGGATTTACAACTATTAATTTCTTTTAAACAAAACATTATGCCTAAACTATGCATAGTTTGACTTTAAACATACTGTGATGGGTAAGGTTTGCAAGTATATTTAATAAAACGTTAAATGTTATGTAGGCTACTCTATTTGCATTTTTAACTTATTGCTCACTAAGTTATTTTTAGCGCAGCCATAGTAACACTAAAAATTGTATAATAATAATAATAATAATTTATTTGCCATTCGATACATTTAGTACAATAGACATAGTCAAAATTGAAATTTTAATTTAACCTCATGTTTCTAAACATTAAAAATCTCTACACACATACACTATTACTTACACATAACAAAAATAGGTTAAAAATTTATCATATCATTCTTAAGTGTATAAAATTCCTGTAATGAATAAAAGGGGTTCTCGACAAGCCAAGCATAATACCTTCTTAAACATTTTTTACTTGGGGTAGCATCAAGGTTATTACTAATCTTGTTGTATACTTTTAAACCCACTGACAAATGACAGTTTGATGATTTCTTCAGCCTATAGTATCTCAAGTTTATTTCCCCTCTATTTCTTGTATTGTATTTATGAATTTCATGTCTCTTGGGCAGTTCATCAAGTTAACTTATTGTATACCTAACCACTTCATACAAGTACAAATTGATTACTGTGAGAATATTCAAACTAACAAAAAGAGGCCTGCAATGTATTCTCCCATGAGACTTAGTCATATATATATAATTATACATATTTTTATACAATTCACTGACATTACACAAACAAAAATCAAAGGCTCATAAATAATAAAGGAATTGTGGAAACAGCATTAACTCGTGAAAACAACTTAATGATAGTTAACGTTTAGCCATTTATAATTACAACTTGTAGCCTACTAACCAAATATTGCAATATTAGCTTCAAAATAAATAAATCTTACAGTGTTGTCAAATGTGGCAGTATACACAAAATAGTGTTTTAATAATACCCATGCGCTAATTTATTGGTTTGCTATAACATGAATTAATAAAAATAAATTCTATGTACTGTTTGACTTTTTAAAACATATTGTGACAAGATCATATTTAAAGTCAGTTGATCTATAAAAATTAATTTGCATTACATGTAAGCAATTTACAAAACAGAGTAACCTCGTACTAATGTCACACTTGTCAAAAGTTGTGGTAATTTATAAGCATATTAAGGGCCGGATTTCCCAATAGGCCCGGGCCTATGGGCGCAAGCTCCCAGGGGGCGCACGGCCGAGAGAAAAAAAAAATATCTAGAAATAAAAATAAATAGCCATAACTTAACATATTTTCATGTAAATAGCCATTAAAATACTTCATGTAAGCTGTTTTTCTGAGATTAAACCTATTTTATAATGTATTACAGAGTTTTTTTATTTATTTGCCCAAATGACTAAATTGAACAAAACCTAAGTTATTAACATAGCAATGTCCATGCTTTGTTGCGGGAATGCTCTGCGGGTTGGATCGTTTTGTTTCAGTCCCACAAACGTGAGCTCACTATTTAATACATAAAATTACTAAAAGTGTTTTAAGACGGCATTTTGTTAAGTCCAGAACAAAGTAAATTACTCAAAAAACTTGCAATGATAAAATTGCATCGTGGAATGGTGTCTAAGCAATTAACATATAGGCCTTCCTATATGTTATATAGTTTTCCTAAGTTAATATAATTTTATAATAAAGGTTTTTTGGGGAAGTAGGCTAACTTTAACCAGACTAGGGGGCGGAAAATATTATTGGGCCCAGAGGCGGCAAAATGCTAAATCCGGCCCTGAGTATATGGCTATATGGGTTGCCATGGCAACAGCGCTAAAATTCATAACTCAAAATGCATATTGGTAGTGACCAAGAAAACTACGTAATTTGATATTGCAGTATTTTTTGCATTTTTGCTTCTTTTTGTTTGTTTCTTAGTTCCATTGAACTAAAATTGTGGCTAAAATTACAGTAGTATGTCCCCATATAACCTACAAAATTGTAAGTTATTTCAGGTTCAGGTTTAAACAACTAATTATTTAAATTTTAAAATCTACACGATGCGGCCATTGCACTATTGCAGAGATAGAAATCAGATAAGAAAGGAAACGCCCATAGCTCAAAGTAGATGAAGATTTTTTTTAACAGTATACAAATGATAAGCAAAAGTGTGCAACACAAAGTTCAACCTCTCTAATATACTGTAGTACAAGTAGGTATAGGGGAAATACTATAGAAAATACTATAGAACCTCTAATTGTAGTAGAATAAAGTATCTTTTTTTATTTTAGTCATGTGACCTCTTTTAGATGGTTATTACAGATTTCGGGCCTTTCTCGTAAAAACTGTTGGATTTCCATCAGTGATTTAAAAAGGGTATTAAATTATGTTTTCTTAATAAGAGTCCAAATCGTTGGTTATGTCGGAGTAACACGGTCAATCTCCGAAGATCAAGAATGTAGAAGAAATAATGTTTGTGACAGTGGAAATCTATCTTTCAAAATCATAGAAAATGTAAGTTAAGGTTGATAACATTTTTGTTAATATACCTGCAAATATAAAACTGTATGTTTTAGTTGATGTTATTTTTGTATAGTTTGTGTATTATATATATACTGATATATATCGTTTAGAGTCTACGGTAAAATAACAATTTTTTATTTTGTTAAATATATGCTAATATACAATAACTCTTTAAGTTTGTTTTTACGACAAATTTACAATTACAGTGACTCTAAGTTGTTCTGCAAAATGTTTTCCGAATAGGAGTAATAGCCAATCATATCATTTTACTGTTGTGTAAAATTTTGTGAAATATTAATTCTTATAGTAGGCTACCTATATTTAACATGTTGTAAGCTTATTTCTTGTTTACATTGATTTAAGATGTTTAATAATAGAATTAAACATTATACTTATGTTCTAGAGCATTTTCTCGCTTATAGGTTAGCACCTCTGTTGGAATATGGCAAGGAAGCGTAATGTAAATAAGGTAAAAATTTACTTTAACTTGTCAATCGATTTCTAAGGGAATTTGATATAATATGAAAGAGCACATCTAACTGATTGTAAAAACAACAAAAATTTTCCCGGGAAATAATATTTGTAGGAGTTATGAAAGAAATAAAAGTTGAAATTATATAGGTTAAGTTTCGACTTTTGCGCAATATTTCACGTAATTATAACAAAATAAATCACTTCACATACACCAAACACGTAAGAATTAAATAAACTAAACTATATTAACCCCAAAAGTATCCACAAAGCAAGAAAATTTGAAAATAATGTAACAAAACGTAAATTACGAAAACAATAACAGTGAACAATAGAAACTACAGTATAACTGCGTATTTAAAATGGAATTTCATCAACATTGCCAAATGGAAATAGGTTATTGTTCTGAATAAGGTGTGTATAAATCTCTATCTGAAACCTGTGTACTACTAAACAGCTGACCGCTGGTCAGAATCTCACTGGTTCTGTAATTAATTAGCCGAGCGTATAAAGGACTGAAACGATATTAAATTCCCCCTACTACTATTCCATTCCCTACATGAATTTGCGAATTGCGAATAAACCAAACCATTATCAGTTAAAAAAATGGCTACTATCTGCATCGGTTGTAATATTTCGTTGTTATTATCACATTATATAATTAGAATTAAAAAAAACCTGAAGGTACTAACCTATACTATTTAGTCACAGTATGTTGCCGGGAACAGTATGATATAATATTTCGTCATTATTATCACATTATATAGTAATTAGAATGTTAAAAAAACCTGAAGGTACTAACATATACTATATAGTCACAGTATGTTGCCGATAACAGTATGATTATAATATTTTGTCATTATTATCACATTATATAATTAATTAGAATAAAAAAAAACCTGAAGGTGCTAACCTATACTATTTAGTCACACTATGTTGCCGATAACAGTATGATTATAATATTTCGTCATTATTATCACATTATATAATTAGAATTAAAAAAAACCCTGTAGGTACTAACCTATACTATTTAGTCACAGTATGTTTACTTAGTTGAGTTGCCTAAACTGTTCGTTTCTACACAAAAAAGAACAAGAACAATCCGGCAACGCTGGGAGAACGGTGAGAAAAACATGTCGGCACTTTACAATGTAAATTTCCATAACGAACTTTTGATTTGAAAGTTTTTAATATTGTACGTGTTGAAGATGGTTAAATATTGGTTTCCATAAATATCAGTGTGTATAAATACTATATTTATTAAGAAAAAAGTTCAAGTTTGTGTATTTATAGTAGTTTTGATTGACATGTTAAAGTAAACAAATACCGTAAATTATACTATGCATAAGTTGGCAACACTACATTCAACTCTCAGTGATGACCAGGGAGGGGTGTAATAAACTTACGCCTGTGTGTGTGTGTGTGTGTGTGTTTAGTATACCGATATTCTTCAACAGAGTGAGAAATACTGATAATTGGACTATGGCCCCGAAACACATTTGAATTTAGAGATGATAAAGTAACAAGATGTATAATTATTGCAGGTAATTAAACCAAAGAATTATATTGAATTATTGTTATAATTTTGAATTTGTCATTTTAGTGAAACATTGAACTAGATCAATCTTGCCAACACAACAGAAAAGTAATTTTGGCTAAATGCCTATTGTTGTCATAACAGCACAAAGACCCTTACACCACATTAAGTGACTGCACATTTTAAATAATTTTACTTCACATGTTTTACCTGATATAAATCCCCAAACTGCAGCATGGTAGTTGCTGTAAAATATCATAAATGTCAACGAAGCAATAAGCCCAAATATAACTCCAAACCCACTGAATACCAATCCAATTACTCTAGCAAAATTACCCATTTTAATACATAGTACAAAACACAGACATCGACATTACAAAGAGAGAAAAATTAAAAGCCCTTCAATACTTATGGTTTCTGTTTTCCTAGCATATAATATATTGTTTATTCAATTGCGTGACTTCTTCCTGCTGTTATCTGTAGTATTTCCTTCTCCTTGATAGACTCAGAATGAGTCAGAAGTCAGAATGTAAAATGTAAACAGAAATCAGAAATAGTATCTAAATTAGGATGAACATCGATAGTCGATGTTTTCAAATGATCGATGTTTGGTTTCGATGCTCGATGTTTCTTACATTTATGGTGTAAATTAGCGTTAAGTTTAAACTATCAACAAAACATGTATATAAACAGTGTTTCAGATCAATGTTCCTTAAATCAAAATACTGCTACTTTAAAAAATGTTTAGTTATCTTGTTTCGAAACATAAAAAATGTTATTTACATTTTAGATAGGATAATTCTATGGATTTAATTATGGTAGGATTTAAGGATGTGGATTGGTAGGAATATGTCTTCTCGCCAGAGGTCCATCAGGCATTTCCTACTCCGAATGAAATTGGACCATGGATTCAAGGCCCTTGACCCAGTATTTATAACATATATGGATATGTATAAGTGAATATGTGAATTTTTTCCCTTTATTTACTCGTATGGTTTAGATGTGTTTTTCCTGCTCTGAACAGTTTTATGTATCTACTTATATGGTTTTATTTAAGAGTTTCAACATTTTAATAATTTCTAAGATAATATGTAACAAGCTAATATCGATTAGCCCCCCCCCCCCCCCAGAAGATTTAGTCTAGCACCGCCTATGTCCGTAGAAAGAAGTAAAGATCAAAAGATGTTTAGGAACATTGTGGATTGTTTCCGAAACAGATGTGTTTATACTATTATACGCCAGATGCTTATGTGAGAATTGAGACTGGCAGAGTGCATCTAGAACTTCAAGTGTTTAAACAAATGTTAAACTGGTGGACTGCACTGCTTCAAATGAATAATGATAGTTTGCCAAGGCTGTGCTACCTCAAACTTGCCTCTATCTCCTCACAGGATGTCCCATACAATTGGGTTACCTGGCTTAGATGCAAGCTGAAAAGGATTGGAGCAGAAAATATCTGGAAGAGTCAAAACCACTGGGAAGTAATCAATTCAAGAAAAGATTTAGTTGCAAAATTCAAGAACAATTTAATATGCTCAGACATTGAGTCCGTTTTAAATTCAAGATTTAATGATTACTACAGACATATAAGCGTCTTAACCCCCTGTGAAACGTACTTTCAAGAGAATTGTCCTTTATACATACTTAGAATCATAACTCAGTTACGTCTTGCTGGCAAGAAATATAATAGATTAATATTACAAAAAGACAACTATAGCTTTAACCCCAGTGAAATCTGCCCAATATGTGTAACAGGAAATGACACTATAACTCACCTTTTGTTGGAATGTGAAGGGTATAATCTTTTTAGAAGTAAATATTTAAACAATTGCAATTGTATGCATCATTTATATAATATGGAGTCAATTTTAACTTCAAACTCAGTACAGACCATGAAAAATGTCTACCTTTTTGTTATGTATAGCCTAAAACTTAGGAAATCCATTTTGAATTTAATGTACAGTAATAAATTAGTTTAGTAAATATCTTCAAATAACTAACTCATGTGTAAATGTACTGATATTGTTGTTGTTTGTATAATTTTGTGTTATTTCAGTATCTGAAATTGTGTTTCGTGTTATAGTTATATTGAAATAATTTTGTAAGTATCATAAATACACCAAACAAGTTTTTAATTAGAGAAAACTAAGGAAAAGAACGAACAATGTCATAAAATATGTTATTTTTGTAAATGGTCAACATCTTGCTTATGTACACTGTACTTTAAAGCAATAAAGTTGTATTGTATTGTATTGTACTATTATACCCCAGATACCTTATATAACATTGTTTGCCGAATTATTGTAAGGTAGTATATGTTTTGGATGTTTAAAGTAGTAAATTTAAATAATGTTTTAATTTAAAACAAACAACAAGACATACTATACTTTAACTGCATTTTGTATTTTGCAATAAAACTAACTTCACTTTATTGACTAAACATTAAGTTAGGAATTAGTCAGATTTGTCATACATGTCGTCCTTTTGCGTCTAGGAGAAGGAATAGATCAGAGTTCTAACAGCTTCAAAAGAAAAACTCTGGTTGATGCTCTTTTCTGTACCAGTAGGTCTCACACTCAGGCGAGGGGCGATAGTAAAAGACAGGGATAGCAAATATATAACTCTCTCTCTCCCCCCTCTCTCTCTCTCTCTCTCTACCTCTCTCTATCCCCCCCCCACCCCCCCCCTCCCTCTCCCCCCTCTCTCTCTCTCTCAAGGTATCTGTGATTATACTTTAAGAAACATGACCGTTCCTAAACACCCCAGCTTAACACTGTATATTAATTTTTTGTAAAGCTATTTTTCACGTTTTTACAGCTTTTAAAAAATAGCTCTGTTCATACCCAAGGTCTCTAGAAAGGTCTCTTCCTTTCTAGAGACCTTGGGTAGCATACCAACTATGTACCTAACAAAATCACGTATATTTGTGTTATAAAAAAGTTTTTTTAGACCTTAACTTATAAATTATGCCAACCGAGCGCAAAGGGATAAACTTAAAAATGACGACATTATTATCATGTATAATTCTTTATTTCTAAACAGTATTTGTAAGTTTATGGAATTAAGAAATGTAGGGCTACAATGTGAAGTAGTGTTTTAAACTTTAAAAATTACACTTTTAATGTCAACTAAAAAAATTTCTTGTGCCTATTTAAAGAATATCATAAATGAAGTTTAATAATGCATTATGATAGTTTTTGAATGATTTTTTTTGATTTTGTAAATATTGAGATAAGTTTTATTTATTATAAAGCCTGTTAAAAATCTGTTTAATTAAAATGTGTAAAAGCATTAATTAACATACTTGATACCATCAAGCGATACAACGAATATGAGATTATGATAAAGCTACTAGAGAAATTAAGTTTGTAGGCCAACTTCATGTTAAATTTCAAACCATTTATTTCGTTTATTTTTTATCATAAAATTGTTTGCAATGTCTCATTTTAAGCACAATTACAATACGCATCCGTTTTGCATTTTAGATTTAAACAAAATTTTTTTCTTTTGTTATGTAATTGACATTTTGTAAGTACAAAGTTTGAATTTTTTTCCTAACACAATAAAAAAATTAATAATGAAAAGTAATTTGCAAGCTGGATCCGAAATTTTATGAAGAATATTCAGTTTTTTTTCAGCATTCAATTACAAAAGATGGATTTATAGAATGGTTTGAGATGAGGCAATGTCAAACCGCTCAGCTGCAAGAAATTGCACTGTTTAGATGCGGTTATAAAGAGAAGCGTTTGCGTTTCCGGTTGCTTTCTCATTTACTGGAGCAAACCCTTAAGGCAAAGCACTGATTTATGTCATGTGGCCCCTTCCAATTTTACTGTTTTTTCCTTTCTTATGTTATGCAATATGGATTGTTTGTCTTTTTTTTATTGATCAAATTTTCCATTTGATATTTCAATTCACACTGTCACTTTTGTCAACCACATTTCACTTCTCATACATATCACGTTTTCATTTTGCTCTTTGTATTCTGTAGTTAATGGATATTGTGGCTGGTTATTCGTACATAAGTTATGACCGGTAGCATACATATGTTGTAATGATTTGATTGGTTACTTCCTATTCTCATTAGTATAACATCATCGTAATCTTTTGTCATATTAGTCATTCAAAGAGGAAATTTTTTAGGATTATAAATAGAAAACAAATTGAGTTGATAGGATTTTTAGATGGGTAGATATGTTTTAGATCTTCTCGTCTGAGGCCTCTCAGACAGAGTACTTTTTTTCTTGTTGCCTATTTTATAGGCGGGCTCGGAATTTCCATGTAGCCCTTAAGCATCCAATTTCCTTTATTTCTTGTTGAGTTTGCTATTTGCATATTATGTTATAATAAATTTATTATGGGGAAATACTGTTAGTAGGAAAACACATGTGATAAAATAATGTTGAAATTTAAAGATTCTATTGTGTACACCAATATGTGTATGTAAACGTGTAATAATATAAATTTTTAGTAAACTGTGGAAGAAAGCTACGGATTATGGGATAGTAAGATTCAAAGATGTTGCTAAGTTTGGAGAAATTATCTTCTCGCCAGAGATCCAGTAGGCATTCCCATCGATGTATAAACACACTGGATCGCTGGCTGCGTGTATTGAAAACGGTCCGGCTGGCCTAGCCGCTTCCCCCATCACTGGAGGGACAGCAACAACACGTGAAGCATTCAAAGTTAATGCAA
>JAGFPH010017527.1:0-17550 GCA_018207615.1 Philaenus spumarius | reverse complement strand
GACAGACTTACATCAGAAAAAGTGTTTTGTGCGGTAATTTTTGCGCCGCGTGCCCTTTCTAGGGTTAACGTACTCCCTGTGCATTTTTGACGATAAAAATTAGTCTATTTCTCTCTCATTCTAATGGACTTGCAGAAAAATCTGTGTCAATTGTTAAGAATATGCTCAGAAGCACTTTATGAAGAAAATCAGGATATTTTTTATGTATCATTTATGGAATACAGAAATACCTTACTTAGAGATATCAATCTATTTTTAGCTCAACTAATGTTGAATATTAAAAAGTTACCAGACTTTACAGCTTAAAGTCTTAGTTTCAATTTAAGAAGGAAAAATATTTTAAAAGGGGCCAATAATAAACAAACACAATACCCCATAATGATTTTAGGAGAAATAGAACATATTTTTTTAAATCAATAAAATAACCACTCATTTTTAATAGCCCAGAAATTAAGTTCACAAATTCACCAACTGATAGTCCTGATCAAGCTGAAATTGATAATAATAATATTATATCCAGAGCAGAAAAATATCCTAACTCTGAAAAGATACCTGAAGTATTACAAGGTAAGGCGGATCTATTAGGAAACCTGACAAACTGAATTTGGAGAATAAAATAAAATTTAAGAAGTAAAATTATGTTTTTTCTTTGTTAAGTGTTTAGTTAATGCTTTAATTGATAATTAATTTGATGAAAACTGAGTTTTGCTTCTATGTATGCGTTTGGTAATGTTGTAAAGTTTGGTCAAATATGTAAGTCATTTTAAATTATTGATTTATAAAAAAAGAAGATATTCGATATGTTAGATAGTTAAGGTTGTTATGTTGGCAATGCACCACATGGGTTTGTATTACTGAAGAATTATGGACAGTAGGCCCTGAAATAGGTAGCCAAGATTACTTCTTTTGCTTTTTATCTGGTCTTTAAATTAACAAGTACCAATTTATCTATGTTTACTTTTTCCAAGCGGTATTACACATTTCTATACAACCCAAGAAAGCTTCTTTTCTTAAATATCAGTGATGAATTCTGTTTAATCTCATTAATGATGTTGCAACCTTTTAGCATTGTTTTTAACTTTGGATCAAGAAGTAGTAGCAAAGTGACGAGGCAAGGGCAGGTGTATTGTCATGGTGTATTAACCATGTCTTGTCATAACTGTGGTCCATTTTTGCAAGACTTTTTGTAATTTGTCATGTAACTTTCACACCTTTGTAGTACTTGCAGTTGACTGTTTGACCTTGAGGCAAAAATTCAAAATTCGCAACTATATTATTATATTGTTTTTGTTTTTGCCTTATGGACTATATTATTATTTAAAAAAAATGTTAGTACCTATCACTGTCATGCTTTTTTTCACACGGAGGTCCTTTGACAACCCATTGTGAGGACTGGACTTTTGTTTCAATATCGTAGCCAATTCTCGTTTCTTGAGATGATTTTTTGAATGAATGTTTCTTTATCTCTGGGTTGTTCAAAAAGTTTTGATACAAAATTTTCATCTTTTGCTTTTCAGTCATCACACAAAGAACAGACTTTGCTTCAATTCAATTCATGTTCAATGTTTCTGTTAAAATCTCATGAGGATGACCGTATTAAAAAATGTAGAATTTCGGGGAAATAAAAATGCCCAAACTAAACAATTTTTAAATAGCAATGTAGGACTAGTGGTATAGCAAATTAAAGGACTCTTAAAGTTGGAAATTGTTTGTACTTAACTGTGTTATGTACTTCCAACCATTTCAAAATGACAGCCGAAAAATGGGTTTTTATGTTTTGTAAGGCCCGTTTTTTGGAAAGGCATTAAATTTCTTTAAAAACAACCTCACCCCACAAGTGAAGTTTTGGACTTCACATTTGTTAAAAATGAGGAACCTTGCCAAAAAAGAATTTGATTTGTGAAAAGGAAAAGTAATTGAATTAACTAACAATAAGTATTTTAATTTCCTCCACTATTTTGAGCTCATATGAACGTCCTTGTATAGACAGCATACTAAAACATCTAAAATTGTATTATTTTAACAGAACAGATGCGTTGATACAAAGGACAATGAGGCTTAAGTTCAGTGACTGTACAGTGCTAACCATTGCCCACAGGTTGCATACAGTTATGGATGCTAATAAAATATTAGTTATGGATAATGGCTCAATGGTTGTAAGTATTTATTTTAATAAACTCATTAATTTGTATAATTAATTAGTTTGCTATTAACATTTTGAGGGGTTAATCATTAAAATGTGCTTAGTTTCCTCCTGGAAATATATAATTTTTGCCTTTTATTTATTGTTAATAATTATTAAATCAGTTTTGTGGGTTACTAGACATTAAATATAATGAAATATAGATCAAATATGTCTTTCAAAGTCACTATCATCAGTTTCATTATCTTTTTGAATCACTGTTTCTTCTCTTCCAACATCCATTTTACTTTATCACTATTCGATTTGCCTAAAAATAAATTTTCAATAGGTTTTTCATTCAAATTTCAAAATACGCGCACATTGTTTACAAACAAACAATTTAGAACGCAACAATAAATTGTAGTTATGTTTCCACATCTTTATTGATATCAAAAATTTTAATATCAAATAAAACAAGACCAAGAAGATTATTAACATTTTGAAGCATACGCCCGAGTATACCTCGGGGCAGCATTTATAGCATTTGTCCGAACCCCGAGAATAGCACGGGCACTCTATTTAATTCTATAGCTCAGCTTAGTCGGCATATATTTGGGTTTAGGCATTCTCATCATGTTTATTAGTTCTTTTAGTTCGTATGTCTTTGACCTTTGGAATTTTTCTAACACTGGCAAACAAAAATATTATATAAATATCAGATGGTGTCTGATCAGCTGTGTGCATTCTGCAATTGACGTTTGTCTGCTTAGCGATGTAACTCGATGACAACGTGTATTTCCATTAGTTCTGATTGTGTTGTAAGTTTTTTTATTTATTAGTGGTTTTTTATTGATGCAAAGTTTATAGTTCGTAAGTGTTTTTTTAGTGTTTGTAAAGTGTTTGTTGTGAACTAAAGGACTATGTAGCTATTTTTTTTACAATTTTTCATCATTTTTCATAATTTGTTACCATTTTGTATTTTTAATAAATCTTTGAAGTATTTACATTAATTAAAGCTTATTCTTTTGCCTTTAAAATGATATATAATATGTTATACTTTTAAATAAGGTAAGTAACAGAATTTTTTTTAAAATACTACCAAAACCCCTAGGTAGTCACGCACGACAATGTGTTAAGGGTCCAGGGTTCAAAGTGTTAAAAAGTTGAAAACTTCATCAGCAGAGTGAATAAAGCTTCTAAAATTGAAATAAGTTCATATATATTGTTGCCGTCGAGTTACCCTTGCAAGTCTTTGGTGGTAAAGATGCTTGTCCGCCTATACTGGAAGTGAGATCGCAATTGGTTCAATTTATAAAAATCAGCCATACCCACAAATCATCATTTTGAACTTCATGATTTAAATTATTATTTATACTCAAGTTGTATTGTAGCAAAATTTTCAAATAAACTAACTATATATAATATTATATCAGGATTTCCTAGTTTTAAGCTGGGAAAAATTTGTATAACTTGAGACCAACCTCATCATCATTAGTTTCGAGTTACAATTAGTGTTTGAAAGGATAAACTTGTTTTGCCAAAAAGTGTATAGAACTAAGACAATTTGAAATGTTATGTTGTTTTTTTTTTGTTTTTTTTGACAGCACAGAATCTATATTTAGTTTGGTTTACCATTGCCAATTTGATTTACAGGAATATGATCACCCTCACAACCTACTGAGCAATAAAGACAGTCACCTATACAAGATGGTAGAGCAGACTGGTAAAACTACAGCAGAAACTTTGCATGAAATGGCTTCAATGGTAAATAATTCAAAACATAAAAAAAAATTATTTGTATTGCATAATAAACATCAAACGTTTGAAAAAAATAAAAAGTTACAGATAAATGCAAAAAAATTAAGGGTTTTACAAAATAATTTTGATTAATTATTGTTCTTAACTTAAACGAAAACAAATTCAAAATGTAATGCAGAAAGAAGAAATGTAAATTATTTTTAATTAATACAGTTTCAAAAGCATTTATTAAAAAATAACTTCAATATATAATTTAGGGTGACAAAAGCCCCCCCCCCCTTAAATATTATACATTGGCATATCTCAGCTTCTAGTTAACTTAGCTTCTACTTGGGCCCATCTTCAGATCAATATAAAGAAATGTTGTGTTCACTAAAATTGCTCCATGTGGAGTTTGTTAATATTTAAAACATTAGAATTCACATTCACAAAAACACAAAACATGTTTGCACTAGTTACAAAGATTACACAGTTTATCGGACATAATTTGGTCAGTGCGTACTCTTCGGCAGGCGGCTCGTAACTGGCTACATTCCTCATGGAGAAATTTTAGTGAGCCTAATATTTCTTTATATGGATCTGATGATGTGCCCAAGAACCCTGAAACTGCAGTAATCCTAATACTACTAACATTGGATTAGCGGGACAATACCAGATAAAGTATTACAAATTTTGCTAATCCGTAGGCTACAATGGTCAAATTAATCTATTTACTTAGTTACTGAGTTATCAGAAATCAAATTTTATAAGTTTATTTCATTATTACTCAGCCATAACACAAAACAAACATTTATAAGACATCTGAGCTGCTGTTTACATTTTTCTGTACCAAGATGTTTTAGGGAAGAGATATTTATTTCATAACATTTAAAAAAAAGAAAATAGTTTTGTATGTTTTCTGAACACCCTGTATTTGAAACTAGAGTGAATAAACTGTACTGTCACTACAATTCCATAGTTTAATCAGATTAGTACTAAATCTGTACATGTTAAATGTAACCACTTATTTTTGGTCTCTGAATTATTTAATTTATCACTATTTTGTGTTAATCACTATTCATGGTGTTTTAAAAAAACACTAACTACATGTAACAGAAAAATAATTGAAAAAAGCAGAAATTATACCTACGACTCAAAGAGGCGTTCAATCACTGACATTATATTACCATAGTACATAGAATGAGTGGATGTATGCCAGGATACTTAGCCATGTCGCTTACTTTTTACCTTAAAAATAACTGTAAAATTTAAAAAACATTCTTTATTTTTAAACTTAGAACAAACAGTAAATTTTATCATTTTAAAGAGTTGTACACCTATTTTATACTGTCTTGTGATCTATTACTCACCTAGTTAAGTCTACCATTTTTTCAAAACACTAGTTTCATCTTCAGGCGGCACATCTATAGTGTTCTGAAATCGCAGTAGCAATTATGATATTAGTAATAGACCGCGATACTGTATAAAATAGGTGCAAACCTCATTAAAGATAAATATGTGGTCCATTAGATATACTACAGTAATGAAATTCAAATTCTTGTATGGTTTCAAGAAATTCCTCAATCGAGTAAAAAACATTAACCCAAAGTAGGTTTTTTTATTTACTTATAAATGTCCGACTTCCAAATTTTCCATTCCCTTATGGTAGCTTACAGATTAGTATAAATTACTAACCTTTTTGGTTCACCATTCTAAGCTTTTCTAATTCATTTGATGACTGATGTTTCGGACAATTTCTAGTTCTGGCGAATGAAACTCTTTTAATAGCCCTCACATTGTGAAATCAATTAACAATCCCCTCTATGAGTTGGGAGTCAATTTATAAAATAAGCAGTGAGTAATCTGTGAAATGGATTTTCAAAGTGATTTATTAATCTTTATACAAATCAAATAGTGCCAAGTAAATGGTTTTAATTCGGAGTTCAATGTCTTTGTTTTGCCGCCGGGCTAACTTTTTTTCTCTTATGGTTAGTCTTGTAAACTCTAGTCCATTAACCTTCTAGCATCCTGGTACAGCTGACTGCTGTTGCGAGACCTCCTGTCTTCAGGGTCCAGCTTTCTGCAACCGAGCAGGTGATCTTTGTTGCCAGGCTAACTAACTGTAGTAATTTATTGTAACACAATTCTTAAACTTCATTAAGAAATAAAATGTTTAATACTAAAACAGCAATATACGATTGTTATTTTGATCTTAAGCATATGAATGATAGGTTATTATTCTGGGCTGATTAGTGGACAATTTACAATAGTAAACGTAAACTAAAATAAGCTGTTGAAATAAAATAGAAACTTTGTGTATTGTTTTGTTATTGAGGAGATGAATAGATATTAGGTCTGTTAATAATTTTGAAGGTTACAATTTGAAAAAGGGCTTGAAGATCTGATGTGGAGGAATAGAAATGTTTAAAGTTAACTCACCAAATTGGTTGGATGTGTATGTGACTTTCACCAGTGTGGTGGTTTTGGTTTTCTGTGTTACTGGTTATTGTTTGACTTGCAGGTAGTGTAGCAGGTTGTTTTTGCTTGGATATGGAGTAGATTTCATGTTATATTTGAGTGTACTAATCAAACTGAACTGCATCCAATGGAAATTAGTAACCATAGTCTATCCCCTTCTTCTCCCTCTTTACTTCAACAACGTTTTCCTTTTGATTTCTCCTCTACTGCTTTGATAATGTTCTCTTATACTTGTGTCTAGCCTATGCTTAAAACTATATGATTTTTACAATAATTGGGTGTATGATCTTATATTAAATATTTTGAAATGGGGTGTGCTGATAATGGGCTATGTATGTTTTTCTTATTAATTGGTGATTATGAAGTCTTTAGGCGCTTTCATGGACTTGTGGTTTATGAAATGTTTCCCTGATAAGATATACATGTTGCATATTGAATAATTTGAATTTTGGTATCATTTCACTCTTAAAGTTAACATGATATACAAACATGTCACAACACTAATTTCACTTTATAAGTTGGTTCTAAAGTAATATTTATGTAATATTTTTCTAGTAATGTGCACAATAGACTGACAAGTTAGTGCTGTCATTCTTGCTATTATTTTTACCTGCTGATATACTTTGATTTTTTCTTTGTACCTTCATGACATTTTAGAAACTTTGCATCTAGTTGAAACACAGCATATTCAATCTGAGAATGCCTTGCATGTCTCATAACTTGCCTCTTGCAATAAAGTCAAATATTTTACAATTCTGATTGGAAATAAGCAGTTTAATAAGATATATTGTTTTACAAGCTTTCTAGTACCAGCGTTTTTTTATATCAGTTTTATTTTGTCTTGCCTAAGCAATACTATTATTTCTATTTTACTGAAATAAATAGTTTTATATCGACTCGAAAGTCATACCCAAACTAAATAAATTTTACCAAAACAAGCCTCAGTAAAAAATATTTTGCTTGTATATCTTGAAGTTGAAGTACCGTACTGTACAGCAATTATGCTTTTAACAATAGCAGCAAGTTTCCATAAAGTTGCAGTTAGTACATTAACAAGCTCATATATAACATAAATAAATCTGAGATATAAAAATAAAGTAATAAATATAACACTACTTATATAAAACAACAGTGATCCAAAAATATATAATTTCAATTAATTACCTCAAAAAATTATTTATTTGTAAAAATTAGACAGTTTTTGAAACAGTAGATTGCATAATTTTGAAATCCAATCTGCACACATTCTGTTGGTTTTGTAGGAATGAAATGGATGATTGGAAGAATAATTGTTAATTTTAAATTGACGATATCTTTTTACTAACAATTAAACGGCTGTGTGGCAATGGTTGTCAATAAATTTAAAACAGGAGAATTTGTTTGCACTTTCCTGCAATGGAAAAAGAACCGGGTGTTAATACATTATTACCTATTATATGTGTATTGAGGAGAATTAAGATAGTTTTTGAAGTTACATAGGAATTAATTACGCAGTTTATCTTAATTTTTAATTTAATTGAAAATTACATAAAAAACAGAGGTACAGTTTTTTGAAAGTGCATTAGATTAAATACTTTAATTACTAGCTAGAATTTGAACATTACCTATTACAATAATGAAAAAAAAATGAAGAAATTATTGATTTAAACCACAAACCATTAGGACTGTTTAAGTCAAGCAAAGTGTTGCCAAATAAGTATGATGTGGTCTCTGTTACAAGCATGAAAAACTAGTGTTGATTTGTGCAAAGTAAAGTGTTGATTTGTGTTGTTAGAGGCACAGTAAAAATAGCGTTGGTATTGCCAAACAATATGTTTTTTCATCAGATGTATGATCATTAGAAATATACTATGTTTTCACATCTTGTTATTTTCAAAGCTCAATAATAATACACGCTGTCATACACTTTCTGTTATTTAAAGTATTTGAATCCTTGATTGGTTTGTTTCATTTCAGAACTACAACTCTTTGCTAAACAGTTGATGACAGTTGAACTAAAAGTTAATGAAATAGATCTTCTTGAACCACCTGTACAACTCAAGAGCCAACCATGATGCACTGGGAATATTCAGAGAATAATCTTCATTACTACCTCATTCAAGTGCAATAAATAAAATTCTTTACAATTATGTTAAAAGTAATATTTTTGTCGCAATACTCTTCTTTTTCAACAGCAGTAATAGATATTACTAATTTAACATCACTGAGACATAAATAGTAGGGATTAGACCATGTAATGTAGAATAAAGCATGTGTTTAAAATTGTTTTAAATGTGGTTATTTAATCCTATACTCAGAGGTTTACTCTGGTGCCAAAACGCACCGGATCGCCATTCCGGTACTGCTTTTTGTTATTTTTTTATGTTTGGTTTTAACATTGTACTGAATCATCCACTCCCTCAATCACACTCTTCAACACTATTAGAATTTTATATCCGCCAATCAAAAAACTTCAGATATCCCACACTACAGTGCGTTGCGGCTATGCGAGCCAACTACAGTAAAATCTCCCACATTTGGCCCTCTGCTCTGAATCTAAACGGGACAACTTGGAAGCACCAAACACCCTTTTGCCAGCCTTGAAGCACGCCTTTGTTGAACAGCGAGCAGTGCGAACGACTACAAACAAGAGACCGATGATTCAGTTCGAGGCAGCCGAAAAGTTTAAAAACCAGCGATGCTTAAACTTTTATATTATTAACTTTTTCGGCATGGTGAGATTATATCAAAATAAGATCAAACATGATATAATTTGGACCACATTTAGTGATTAATACTTATCGAATAATTCATTTAATTTCACGATCAATTAATTAATTAAAAAATAAATATCCCAAATGAGAGCACAACACGGAATACATACAAACAATTTACAAGGATGTACACTGACAAACGCCGTCATAAATACAGGGTCAAAAGGTGCCAAAAGACAAAAATATTTAAACTAGGTACCTGAACACTAGCCGCATGGATATTTAGCAGGTTGCTGAATACATGCTATACCTCTCGCGAACTGTCATGAACTAAAAAGTGGTTGGTCGCTTTGAAGTTGACATTGTGATGTTCAGTTTTGTGACTTTTGAGTGTTGTTAGAATAATCCACTAACAAGCGTCTGTGTTTTGTTCTAGTGATAAGCTTGCTTGTATTTAATTATTTTTGTATAAGAAAAGTCATTTCGTGATATACATAAAATATGTATAGGTTTATAGTCTTTTACCGAGGATTTAAATTTCTGATAAAGGCTATTGACTAAATAAGAGACATTTTGCCAAGTTTTTGCTTTAAATAGTATGAGTCTCTAAAATTGTCTCTGTGCTACATACAAGTAAAGCAATAGTTAAATAAACATAATGTGTACTTTTCTTATAAAAATAAGCATATTATCTTCACCCTTTAAATTAACCAAAGAAATGTAAAATAGGGATATTAAAAGTGAAAATTACAAACATATTTCAGACCCCTTTTCCATCACTTCCAGTCAGTTCTGCCAGCGTTCTGGTACTGGAAAAATTACGAGTAAACCTCTGCCTATACTGTTTAATCTATACAAGGACTGCAAATTAAGTAATGAAATTGGTTAAGAATATGACAACAGTGTAAAGTTTCCCTTAATATAATAATAAGCAGATATTGATATAAAGTATGAGTATCTACAGTTAAACTTGGTTATAACGTCAACAAAGGGACCAAAGGGACGTTGTAAAAGTTGTATCAACAGGAAATAATATTTTTGAGTGAAAGGACAAACAACTATACAGTATTACCATTATTGACAACATTATTCATGACGTTTATGAAAAAGAAAAACTATACTGTTCTTTTAATGTACATTAGGATTCCGGTAATTTAAGCTAATAGGAGCTGAGCTCATCTCGAATTTTAAATTAGGTAACATTGGAATTATAACTTTTGTCATACAGTAGAATAAATGTTTATTTCAAAAAAAATTACTTACATAGGCCTAGAGTATAGAAAGTAATCTGTAATCTTCTTTTGAATTTTACTGAAAGGAAAGTCAATTACTTCTGTCAAGTAGTAAATATACTTCATTGCATTAACACATCAGCAGACGTCTTTCTGAAACGGTAAAACCCTGCTAGACTTTCATCGGCTCACAATGCCTCCTGCCTTGGGCACCCATACTCGGGGGCCACGGTCCCCCTAGCTCCCAGGGAAAGGAAAATATGTATATTATTAATTATTATTATAGTCAGGTATTTAACAAAGTTGTTTAAAAATTAATATTACGTAGAAGTGGCTTACTAGAATATTTTTTAAATTGTATGTACCTTTTCATTTCACAAATACTTATTATTATCTTTTACAAGAGTTCAAGCTGCTGTGGCACTACTTGGTGTAACTTTGTGCTTCATGTAATCATTGATGGTTTAAAGGTACAGACTAAATGCTGTTTGGGTTAGTATTTCACCTAAACAGCCAAATAAGCTTCCTAAATTTTAAAAGTTTTCTGGGGAGGTAAAAAATTTCCCGGACCCCCTTTTGACGAAGGAGGAGAGAGCACTTCTTAATCTCCATATGCCAGGTCTAGCCTCTCCCTAGAAAATATCATATGGGCGTCCTTGCCTCCTGTATTGATGGACAAACAATGTCGGAATCCTCCTTTAATTCGGCCTCTTCATCAGGACTATCTTCAGCCAATGCGTTTCTTATTTCTGCAATAATTTCAGAATCACTTAAAACTTGAAATGTTTCTACTTGATCATCCACTGAATGATATGAATTAATTCATTTCCAAATCCATTTACATGAATTGCTTAATCCACTCCATGAGAGGCAAGTTATTTCCTTCTTCTTCTTCACTGTCATTGACATCGGGAGGGGGGGATGTTCTTAAAAATTATTATTTTAGGTTTTAGTGCGTCTCCACTACTTTCATCAATTTTATCATCGTCATGGAGAATGGAGAGTAACAAAACCAGTTGTTTTCACTTTTTTGTCTGAAATGTAAGAAACCATGGAACAATAATTTCAAGGTTTTGAGAAAGAAAACATTGATGAACACTTTCCACACACACAGACCATTCTGAAACATGGAGAAGGTCTTCTGGAATTTCTCTTTTGTTTTTACGGTGTATTCCTACTACCTTTAGTTTGTGATTGACATAAAGCTCATTTGCAAGGGGGATTGAAGTGAAAATGTTGTTCATATTGTCACAATACTCCCACAATGATTGAATGAAACCCCGAACCACAAATATAAGGAACGAAAAACAATAACAAAACAGTTTAATGAAAAGTTATGTTTCATTTACTACAATAATGCACATTTCAATGACATATTCATCATCCTAGTAGTGTTAAAGCCCTCTGAGGATGATGACTATGTCACTGAAATGAGCATTATTGTAGTATAATAAACACAACTTTTCATTAAATTGTTTTGTTATTGTTTTTTGTTCCTTCTATTTGTGGTTCGGGGTTTCATTCAATCACTGTCGCCACAGTGCTCTTCAACCTTTGTAACATTACTCCGAGTCCCATTATGTAACGCTTTACCATACTTGACTCATCATTTGTTAAAAGAAAAGGGCTGTCCCTAGGATGTTTCTCCGAGTAAATTTCCATGTGTAGAATGTTGACGTGTCTACGGTAGTGTAAATATTTATTCCATATCTACAGGGTTTGCTTTTTATGTAAACACAAAATTTACAACGCCCCTAAATGGATCCACCATTTCATCTACTGTTACATTTTCGCCAACACTGTAACTATCAGCGCATCTTTTTTCAAATTCATCAAACATATCAGGAATAGGGGGTAAATTATAAAGTTTTTTCTTGTGGTACGGGTAGTTTCATCGTCAAACCTCAGCACTTGTAATAACAAACGAAATCTTTGCTGTGACATGGTAGCAGTAAACGTTTCAGGTGCTCTTCCATCTACAGACCACAGCTCATCCAAGTGAATGTGATTGTTTTTCTTGACCCCAATTATAAACAACACCCAAAAAAATGCAGACAGTTCCGTTTCATCAGTTAGCTGGGAGACTTGGAAGCCTCTTCCGTGTGTTTACTCATTTTAGTAAGTCATAGACGTTACAGCACTATGATGCTGTCTAGGTCGACCTCGGGTAACAAGTGTACGGACAGGTGCATGATCACGTTCAGTAGGAGCACGTCCTCAAGATACTGGACGACCATGAATAGGATTCAAAGAACCATTAGCTAAACCTGTACTGTCACTACTAATAACAGAATTATAACGGGAAGTATAAGGTTCTAATACTGTGTACTCATTTGTTCCTAAATCCATAGGAGTTTCTCACTGTAGGTTAGTTAAATGTAGAGGAACAACTTAAGGAATAGATGGCAGATATTGTTCAAAATATATTTTATCGTCAATGACAATTAATGAAGTATTATCAGACACTGTCACTCTTTCACCACTATAATCATCATCATCTGGTGTTTCCGTGTCTGGGCAGGAGATTTCAGAATTTTGGTCATAAATTTTCTAAACTGATTCTGAAAGTAGACATTAAAACCTACCATTCGTATATCTACGATTTTTTAATAAGGTTTATACAATATGATAAAAATGGTTCCGAACATAGCACAAAACGAGTAAATTTGCAACCGACTGCGAGAGAAGCAGTGGTAGTGGGGAACTAGCAGCGGAGGAGAAGAGAACGGCAGGCTGTGTGCATCAAGCTCTATTCCGCTGCTGGTTCCCCCACTACCACTGCATCTCTTGCCATAGGTCTTAAATTTACGCTTTTCGCGCAATGTTCGGAACCATTTTTATCATATTTCATCAAAGTTATTAAAAAATCGGAGATGTACGAACTGATTGTCTACTTTCAGAATCCGTTTATAAAATTTAAATTGTGCCACTCAGGTTAGTAGGCATTATGCAAGATATGGCCTAAATTGTTTATACTGAAATTGTTGTAAACTATTAATGCGACAAATTTCATCTATCTTCCAAGTGTTTGAAGTACACGTAATATACAATTCATTTTCTGAAAGATCTGACCTTAATAATTTAAATTAACAAAGATATGATTTTTGAAAAACGGTGATTTTTTAAGCAATCGGAAAAATGTTCCGATTGGGGACTATAAAAAACCATTTTGAAGCGTTTTTAATTCTCTATAAATGACCCATTGGAGGTATCGTGATATATTCATAACTTTTTATAATATCAATGAAAAACACAAAAAAGTCCTAATTTAATGTTATTTTTATTTATAAAAAATGTGCAAAAGCTCCTTTTCTGGTAGTTTTTGTATTTTGCATATCTATGTGCTACCCTTAAAGTTACTGAGGATGTCACTTGCTGTTAAATTGAATAACAAAATTAGCGTTTTATTTTGCTCTATTGGCTGGTCTAATTGAGTGAATGGAGATAACGTTTAGGAGATCAAAACAGCTGTAGTGCTGTTGTTGGAGAGACCAAGGCTGTCTGAAGTGCTGGAACGGTAAGTTTTTTCAACATCTTGAAAGAGTTGACATTTGATTACACTCTTAACAGATCTAAATTTTCTTCTTGTCTGATCCATTCACATGTTTATTTAATGTACTATTTAATTAATTTACAGTGAATATTGCAATAGCTGTTGCACACTTGACTTGTGGTTGTCTCGAAATAAATAAAAAAACCGACGAATTTTGAAGAAGGTATTTGTGTCATTAAATTGTCATGCTGAAATTTGTATTGCCAATGAAGGTGGTCCTACGTAGTAAAATAAGGTACCATGATGCTTTGAGTTTACGGACAGACATACATGGTCAAACTGTAATGGTTCTGGTACAAAAACTGAATTTTAAAAAGTACTAATACATTAATAAAGATTTAACAAAATGTATTAATACATTATAAAATGTCAATGGTAAGTAATGTCATGAAACTTTGAATAAAAGCCATATCTATTGTGAATATCTTACAAAAATACAATTTTACTATTAGCTATATAATATATATCATAATTAAATAGTTTATCAACAAATAAATTTCAACAATTAAATTATTTTGCCATCAATTTAAGTAACTATGGATAATTTAAAATAAAAGTAAGGCAAAATTAATTTGAATGTGGAAGTGTGTTGTTCTTCATAGTATGCAAAAAATACAATGCATTTGAAAAAAAATATTTTTATTTAATAATAATCTTTTTATGTTTTAAGATTAATGAATGGAGAAGTGTTATGATTGAAGGAACTATAACATTGAGTGTCATAATAGAAAATAATGTCAATTAAAATAAGCTTACGTTGCTTATATAGGTACTCACTTAATTAATGTGAGAAAGTACCAATAAAATATGTTTATAATTTAGTACTATTATATTCAAATACAGAAATAACAGAAGGTAGTATGAAATATAAGAGGTAGGAGATCGAGACATGCTAGATGAATGGAATAAATAACAAGCAGGAAAACCAATTTCTTAGATCAGAGGTAATCAGAGTAAAAAGCTAGTCCACACGATAGATTAGAAAAGCCAGAATAAGATAGTACGAGCATGCACAACAATGGGAAGTCAGAGAATTGCAGAAGGAGGACAGTTTGATGATTGTAGAGAAATAAAAAAGATGAGGTGTCAAAAGAAGGGAGAATAAAAGTAGAGCTTAGAGATAAGCCTACTGAAATGTGAAAGTATGTTTGAACAATTTATTAAAATAAATTGATATGAAAATTATTCATGAATAAAAATTTCAATATGGTACAAGTAAAAATGTTCAAAACCAAATAAGACATTTTAGATGACAGTAATAAATATTGAATTAAATCACAATTGTATCTGGGCAACTTCGAAAGTAAAAACATTTAATGATGCACAGCTTGCGGCAATATAATTCATTTATCTAAATTGGAGGATTAATATAAACCATGAAAATTTTACATTGAAAATCACTTTGGATCCGATAAGTATTAAACAATGGTCAGGTAGTATAACATAAGGTATTAGTATATAACAATTATATTTATAAGTAGTTAAGTGCATTAACTTTGTATTTAAAAAATTTAGTTATTAATTAATTTGGGTAACCTTGTTTGAAGGATCCCGTTACAATTTGTGTTTGTTAACAGAAAAATGTGTACAATATGATGTTGTTCAACATAGCCATTCTCAAACCTCACTTGGCAAGGATCTTCAAAGAAGAAATTTTCATTATAAACTTTTATAAAAGGCTGAAAAAAATAGGGTAAGCTCAAAAGAAAGGTAACAATGAAATACAGCCTAAACCCTCACACATTTGATGTACTTTATTCTTATACTGAAGGAAAACCACCACAAATTAGAAATTCAGTGGTAATTCATTTTAAAATTAAATAACTTTTGAGTTTTGTTTTGAAAATATAGTAACTAGTATTTCTGGTGTGACTAACTTCAGTTTAAGGGTCCATTTTATTTGTTTTGTTTAAACACTAGGCAAAATAAATAAAATGGATCGCCTCGACAAACTGTAAAATAGATGTGCCAACCTCACCTACACGTGGTGCGAGGTGTTACGAAGATTACAATATTGCTGTTACAGATTTTTGCTAAATATTGTAACCTTCAAGCTAACGAGGCTCTGGCTTTAGCAACCATTAATGATTTAATAAAACATAATATAAAAGCCCGTGAAAAATGTTTATAATTTAATAAAGATTAAAACATAATTTAATGGATAGTTTTATTACTGGCAGTAACTGAAACAAAAGTATGACAGTCCTAAGATATGAAACACTAACATTACACTTGCAAAGTCTCTGAAATTTCCATTTTATATTGAACTGAAGTGCTTTGAGTTGCAGTATAAAATCTGACGAAGCAGGATTTAAAGAAATGGAATAATGAATTTCCACAATACCCACCATTGGGAAGACGAGAACCCTCATGTAATAAAACAATCCAGGTTCAAAAATACATTTTCATTAAATTTTTGGATAGGTATTATTGGGGACAGTTTGATTGTCTCAGTGTTTCTACCGCCAAAGCTGAATGGACTGAACTTCAACATATTTTCTTCAACATGACTTACGGGAAATCATGGAAGATGTGCCTCTAAGAATTAGGCGTCGCATGTGGTTCATGCACGATGGTGCGCCTGCCCACTTCAGCAATGATGTGAGGGCATATCTAAATGAAAAGTTCAGAAACAAGTGGATGGGTCGTGGCGGCCTGATGGTGTAGCCAGCGAGATCGCCGGATTTAAATCCAAAAGACTTTTTGTATGGGGTCACTTAAAATCGATGGTGTATTCAACCCCTGTAGTAGCTCAGAGAGGTTGAAGATGGGTTCCAAAGGATAAGAGGGATGCCAGGTATTTTCGATGCGGCAGTTGATGGGCCGACGACTGGAGCAGTGCGTGACATTCAACGGAGGACACATTGAGCAACTCCTTTAATGGTGAAGTTCAGTCACTAGACGTTTTGATGACTCTTCAAAAACCCATAACTAGAAAATCTGTTTTAGTTTTTTTCTTTTTAAATTTCTGTTAAACTGTACATAGTTAAATCATTAATTATACTTGTAAACCAATGCTAACAATTAAGGTGACTTTAAATTTTTTAATAAAACATAAATTAAAATTGAACAATTTTTAGTTTTTCTAGTCCCTAGTTTTAATGGAATTTTACTTTGAAATTGTTAAATGGGCACCATTTTGATATTTATTAACCAATTTTTGCAATTAAAATGTCATTCTATTTGAAATGAAAAGGGCTTCAAATTTAGTGTCTAGTAAAATTTTGATTCAGTAGCTGGTTTTCATGGAATTTGACTTTAAACATTTTAAATGGACGCCATTTTGAAATTTGATGAGTCTGATCAAAGATATTTTTGGAAAATGTTTATAGCTATATAGAGTTAATGTGTATATCAAGTTTCATAAAAATATCTCCAAGGGCTTTTGAGTTGTTAATTATTTTTTAAAACATACAAAATGGCGGATTACGGCTAAACCAAGCCGAAATCGAAAAAATGTTATACAATATTTTCGACTTATTTTTGCATGTAGAATCTGAATCTACATAGCCCGCTACAAAATAGCTAAAAAATTATGGTTTTAGGCTTATTTTGGTTGTTGTAGACAATTACCAAGAAATTATGTTTTTAGTTTTTTGTCGATAACTCGGTTATCCTTTGACTTACTGAAACTAAAAAAAAGCATTTTGTTTGTCGTTGAAAAATGAAAATATTTTGTCTCTTGTACTACTGCGATTATAGTGAAGAGAGATTGAAACAATGTCTACAAGCTAT